>JXCR01006422.1:223422-258119 GCA_002079205.1 Phalaenopsis hybrid cultivar
TAGGAAAACTCTCCTCAATTCCAAGTTGGCTTGCATGAACGATTACCAATGCAGGACTTCTTAAGATAATATTAATTATAATATCCACACTAGAAAAGGACAAAAAAGAAAGATCAAAAATCCCTTTGAGATCTAAATGTAATCATCACCAGTATATATTTTATAAGAAAAACTCCCCTATTGAAAGGGTTAAAATAAATGTGATAGGAGTTGTACTGGAACGTTCAATTGAAACGATATTCAGAGATTCAATATAATCCATCCCTCTACTCCTCTTCTCTAGCCTTCTCCTTTCCAGCTAGCTCTATCTTTGAAGAATGAGTCCACAAACAAAAAAAGATTCAAGACATTCTGATGAAAAATAGTTTATTAATTAAAAATCATATATAAGAAGTATGAGGCCAATTACAAATTAGTAGGAACAAGGCAAGTTGCAAATTGAATTTTATACAAAGAGATATAAAATACTTGGTTTAACAAAGGTGACATATAGAACTCCAATCAGACGTTTAGCCAAGGAACCAAGAAGTACATCATTTGGGTTATAGTTATTTCGTAATTAAAGGTAGTTGGCGGCAAGCCATACCCTCCTAAATTGGTGGGATATGTTAACACGGTATTACTTGCTCCATTATTGCAAATTATAAATCTAACATGTTGGCATCATAATCTAAACATTTTATATAAATTCTCCAAGGGAAGTAGCCAGCCACGCACACCTCTCGCCCTCTTGCCCTCGCTCTCTTTCTCTCTCAAGATCTAGTCAATTCAGCTCTAGTGGGAGCCACAAAGCAATAATTAATTTAATCAAAAAATCCAATTTTGTGCGCTTCAAATGTATTTCTCGTGATCCAAGATATTTTCAAGTGATAATAAAAACTTTTAGCAACCTAATTTACTCAGACACCTAACACCTAGGGCCTTGAACCACGAAATGTCCAAAAGAGACCTTAGTGCTTTTGAAACACTAAGGTAATGCAATCACCCTCCTTTCACGCTGTTACTTTTAATAATTTCATACCCCAACAAAGATAGGACTGCAGCCATTGATTACTCCAATCCCTCTCCTTCTCAAAGTCTTATCATCTTTTCCCATACTCCAATGGATGAGGGGAGGGGATAGCTAATAGATGACGTCCATCCCCAACCTCTCTCATTTCTCTCAAAATGAATCTTATATCTTAGGGGATAGCTAAGAGTTAGTGTCCACCGCACATACATTTTCTCTGTCCAACTAATGACAACCAAATATCTATAAGGATATATTTGTTCGAAAAGTATGATATTATGATGAAAAGGATAAAATCCGTCACACATCCTGAACGGGTGGTGATAAAATGTTAGGTTTTACAGAATCCAAATAGGCTAGCAACAGTGAATAAGGTTTTGAAACTAAGTGGACAAAATTTTGACCAAGCATAACTTTAACTTATTAGCAAATCATGGCTAAAATCGTGGAAAAGGAGCGAAAGATTAAAAGNAACAAAGCTATATTTAATTACTATTCTTTGTGATTTATAGATAAAATCAGTGTAACAAGTTCAAAAGAAATTAAAATTTAACTAAAATAAAAAATTCAAACTTAGTAGATAACATCAAGATCCAAACAAATCATGAAACCAAACTCACCAGTAGGGAACATCTGGTTGATATACTCCAAAGCACTAGACTTGTCCATTTCAACTGGCCTCGGTCAAATTATTCCCAATCCAAATGTAAAGGAACCTGAAGAGGAAATAGTAAACTAACACAAAACTAGTTGACTCATTCTTAACTGATTAAAAAAAAAATTAGTAAAACTCATATTGAAAATTTACTACCTGAGTTAACATTAGACGACACTCCAGCATTAAGAGTACAGTTGCATCGCTGAAAACATCTTCAAAATCTAACTACAAGAAATAAAATAACAAAGCAAATTTACACAATAAATATCCATTTATGTTAGAATTTTCTTTGAAATTTATAATATAAAGTTCATGGGAATGGATCTATCTGATGAGACGCATCAAACTGCTACTTGAAATCACCTTAATTACACAGACTATTAACAAATATACTTTTATTATAGCGTAGCATGAGTCTATTAGAGTAATTAGTCTATGCCATGTGCTGTTTTCATTAATTTGCAAGTCTTCAATATATTTCCCACTTATTAGTCAATTTTGTTAGTTTATTGAATGGTAACTTGGTCCTTTTGAGGAGTCAAACCATTCCTACAAATATCTTATGCATTCCTTTTACAAAACAATGTTTGAAAAATGCAATTTTGGCACTTCTAGACTTTTAGCAAACCATCTATGAATTTTTTTGATTGAATGATGGTTCCCTCCTCTTAAGGAGTCAAACCATTCTTATAAATAGCTTATGTAGTCTTTTTACAAAACAACAACAATAACAACAAGTCTTTATCCCACAAAGTGTGGCAGGCTACATGAATCTTTTTTCTCCATTGTGTCCTATTAAGTGTCATTTTTTTTTCATTTAATTCTAATAAATTAAGATCATTTTTATACAACATGAGTCCTTTTAAGTCTACCTCTACCTTTCTTAGCATAAGTCAAACCTTAAGCATCTACTCTCCTAGCAGCATCAGATGATCGACGTTTAATGTGATCAAACCATCTAAGGCGAGTCTCACTAAGCTTCTATGCAATTGGAGCTACTCCAACCCTTTCACGAATATATGTATTTAGCATTTTATCTCTTAGTGTAAAACTACTCATCCACCTGAGCATTCTTATCTCAACAAAACCTAAATAAATTTTACGCTTCTATTTTACAAGCCAATATTCTGAGCATTGCGGGTCTCTACCATTTTATAAAAGTTCCCTAGAAGTTTAAGCAGTATTTTTCTATCAACAATAGTCCCAATGCAGTCCTTCACTTCAACCATCCAACTTGAATTCTGGTAACATATTCATCTTACAAAGCAAAGTTTGAAAGATAAAGTTTGGCACCTTCTAGATTTTTAGCAAACCTTCTAAGAAATTTTTTATTGAATGGTGGTTCCCCTCCTTTAGATAGTTTGTGAAAGTTGTGAGAGACCTAGTTTCATTATTATAAGTAAACTTACTTCTTTCAAGCTAAACCTCCCTTCTTTAAAGTGCATCGCCCAACCTTTTTACATGTTATCAATACCAAAGTTCCTCACCAGCACTTTGCATGGATGCCACCACATCATTTTGTACCAAAGCTAGGTTATATCATGTATTGTAATGGATGTAAAAGCCCCACATGAAATGATGTGGGGTAAAAGAGCATCTTAGTGCTTTGCATTTGCAAAAAACTCCACGTTCTCATGACAAACCCCTTCTACATCTAATCTAACCCGCTTGCACACAAAAACACACTGGTTCCCTATTGCTGAACAGCAAGACAGTTATTTTCATCCATTACAAGTCATTTTTATCCTTGTTTTGATAATTTCACTCATTCAATTTAAGTATTTGAGTTCAAATCTGCTATTTTCAAAAAAAAAGTTCATCTTCTACACTGCCACAGTTAGCTCAATAACTTTCACAGAAATCCCAATTCCTATGAGCCAAAAATCCGCAAATCTAGAAATAANCCAAATCTGCTATTTTCAAAAAAAAAGTTCATCCTCTACACTGCCACAGTTAGCTCAATAACTTTCACAGAAATCCAAATTCCTATGAGCCAAAAATCCGCAAATCTAGAAATAATATCAATATTGTTGAACCAAATTTTATATTTAAAGTTTAAAATTAATTTAAAATTTGTTAACCAGCACAGCTTATCCATGAAACTCTGTGCTTCTAAGAAAATCACCTTGTCCCCTTTCGAATGGGCATTCATTCCAATCGAAATTTAAACCAAACGGAACAAAACTCAATTCAAACCAAATAGATCCAAGAAGGCTAAAATAAAATATTTAGACTCACTCGCTCATTAGACTGATTCACCACTAAAATTGCTCGACCCAGATGAGTATTGGACCTTGAGTATTGCTCACATGAAAAATAATTAAATAATCAAAAAAAATTCAAATTTAGTTTGTTGAGTTTAGCCACAATTATCAAAACCTAGCACTCCTTGAAAATAGACATAAAATATAGCAAATAAATTCCAGGTTGGCCTTGGGACATGATCAAGTTGGGCAAGGGTTACCAAAATTCAAGAGCCAACAACAGCATGACTCCATGATCAAAATTCATAAGCACAATAGCTTTTACGAGTGAAATCCTCCAGATTTAGTTTGTGATGTTGAATCTAGATCATCAACTTAAATCCAAACTTAATTAGTAAATTCAATTAACACCCCATATAGATTGTTAAGTTGGATTCAAAAATAAAACATAAAATTGCCTCACTTCTGGCTATTTTGCTCAATTAGAACATCTGAACTAGGTCATTGAGGTAGGTCCCGATGACCAGAAGCCCAGATTGAACCATCATTAAGTGCTAAATTTACTTAGAACTTCAGTTTGGCATCAAATCAATTTGCTTGAGATGAATACAGATCACAAACACTCAAAAGGATAATGAAGCAACAGCCTACCTATTGAAAAATACAAACCCTCAGGGTGCATGGGTTACAAAATCTTGTCTAAAGATTACAAAAGCAAATTCGATATAGAAAGATCTCTCTCAAAGTCAAACTTGTAAGAAAAGAACCTGATAAAATATGGGCCACAAAAACAAGTCCAAAGAAGTTTTGAGGTACAAAAAACTATGTTGGGGAGGTTTGGGTCACAAAATGTCCAACATATTAGTCTAGAAATTAAAAATTATATCAAAAAGATTAGTCACCAAACAACTTTGAGAGGTTCAAGTCACAAAAATCCCCTTAACATCATTGGGGCTACTCGAGCCTCAAAAATACCTCCCAGAAAAATTTGGGCTATAGAAAAATATCTTTAAGAGGCATGTCATTACAAAAAAAACTTCCCAAAAAAATTTGGGTTACAACAAATCAACCCCAAGGAAGGTCGAGTTAGGAAAAACTACCATTAAAAGTTCAAATCATAAAATTTCCTTTTGCAGAAGTCAAAATTATAAAAAACAAGCCCATGAGATTCAGCCATAAAACTCTCTCTAGTAGGTTATAAAACCTTACCAGGGAAGAGATTGGATCATAAAATTTCTTTTGAAGAAGTCTAGGATTTAACAAACAACCACGTAAAGGTTCGGTCATAAAATTCTCTCAAGGATAAATCTTGATAAAAAGAAACTACAACAATAATATCTAGACCCAAAATCCCTCACGAAAAAATTTAGTATAAAAAAAAGTATTTAGAAAAGTTTCATGTCACAAAAATGTCTTCTAGAAAATTCATGTTACAAGAAAACTATCATAAAAAGACCCATATTACAAAAAATCCCTCTCAAAGAAGAATAAAGGTCTGTTTGGGGCAGTTGCAGCTTATTCAGCATATCCAGATAAGCTAACAATCAGCAGTTGATCCGGATAAGCTGTCTGACTGTTTGATTTGTGCATTTGAAAAACTGTTGATTCTGAATAAATGATCATTTTGCCCCAGTTTTGAATAAGTTGTTTAGATATTTGGTTTGTGCATTTTGAGAACAGCTGATTTGTAGGTGTTACATATATAAAAATTGAAATACATCTTGGCATTCATATATAAGGTGATACATATGTAAAAATTGAAGTCTAGATGTTAGATATGTACATACATAAGAATTGAGTGGTATTTATGTAAATTTTCCAATAAAAAATGTTGATTAGATAATTCACTAAAAGTTAGTTGATTTTCAGTCAAATTTACATGTCATATTATATAATTTAAACCATGCAGATATGAATGTACATCATCAGCATGCATCTTCCCAAAGTCACAAATAATATATAAATAAGTACCCTTTAAGGAACAGGAGATGAGGAAAGAACAAAAGCCAACGCAAAGAAACACAAAGTGGTGTCTTAACACGACAGATGTAATCAAACAATTGAATCCAAATAAACGGCTAACTAGGGTTTTAGCAAGAATGAAATGAATATACATTAATTGATACAGTTTCATCAGAATCATAATCCAAATATATAGAAGTTAAAAGATTGAATCAAAGGAGGAAGACACTCATCAGTGTGGCGTCTTAACACAGAAAAACCCCCATGAATGCTCGTATAAGAGAAACCCCCAAAATCGACATCTATTAGTTCAATTTCACGGTGGGATTCCCAAGATCCATAGATCGAGCAGAATCGCAAACCTTTTAGGGCGAAGGATAACGAAATGCTATCCCTTCAGCCATTTACGCCACCGGCGAGCTTTGCAGAGGTGTCCGTCGACGCCATGTTGATGGTGAAGATTGATATCTCACATCCACTGGGTGTGGGACGAAGGGGTGTGGGACGAAGGGGTGTGGGTCTCCCGAAATCAGGCGCCGTAAAACAGCAGGAGATCAGATCTGTGGGAGAGAAATAGAGACAAGCTCAGCGCATCCTTCGAGCGATGTGGCGGGAAAGAAGGGGAAGGATTCAAAATGGCGACTGGCTTTCGGCGATGGAGAGAGACAGAGGTTCGACGGGCTTTTGGAGCGAGAGGGGTAGGCGAAAAAGGAGCGATGGAAGCTGCGGGTGAACGCGGATCGTAGGTATGACCCCGCAATCTGCATGTAATATAATTTACAAAACACCGTTCTCGGTTAATTTATTTGAAACGTGCGAATCAAACGGTTAGACAGCGTTCTGAAAACGCCGTCGCACTTATAAGCTACCCCAAACATGCTCTAAGTTGTAAAACAATGTAAAAATGCCTCTCAAAATAGTATACTAATAAAATTAGCCTAAGAGGTTTAGGTCATAAAAACTCTTTTGCAATGAACAAAAAAATGGCATAGAGAGACATGGATCAAAAAAATTTTCACCAAAAAAGTTAACGTTAAGTAAAACCATCTTGAAAAGGCCAATCACGATAATCCCTCCCGAAGAAACTTAGCTTATGCAAAACAACCCAAGAAAGTTTTGGTCCCGTATTACAAAATAATAAAAAATCCCTCCTGGAGAAGCATAGGATACCAAAAATCATCCCATAAAGATTCGAGTAACAAAAAATCACCCTTGAAAAATCCTATACAAAAAGAAACTACTCTAAAATTACTTGTACAACCCCTTGGATCATAATCTACTCAACGAATGCTCTTCTCAACACAAACAAATCGATATTTGATATCAATCAATTTTCTATGGTGCAACTCAAATCCATTGAATGGGATACCAGCATGTTATTAAATGGTTAGTAGAAAAGGCATTAGTAAAACCATCTATCAATGAACCAAATGAACATTGGTATAAACCAAACTCTATTGAAGTAGTGCTTCCATTTGTTATTATTAAAAAATATAATGTTGGTAAAAATGCCCTATTATAACGCCTACCAAAGATTTAACTAGCTAATAGCATATACTTAACCCAATTCAAATCACTGCATATTAAGCATAAGATTAAATCATTTAAATTGACCCTATACTAGCACATATAAAGTGATCACAGAAATAAATTTTTTGGGTCTATAGGTGTATACTAATAAAAATTTTTAAGAAATAATTACATTTTATAACAAAATTATAATATTATAAAACACAAAAACAAAACAATCTGCACAATGTTGTTGATGTTTACAAACTTCTTAAATAAACACACATAAATTTTTTAACATACCTAATATTTGGAGACTAAAATAATAGGGAGGGTAACTTCCTGCTCTAATTACAAGGCATCGCCTTTCTTGCAGCTAGAGACAGCGCCACTTGTTATCAACTTCATATGATGAAACCAACACACGCTCCATCAACAATCTCCCTAGATACAAAACTACATATGATTACCACACAACGTCAGTAGTTAGGCATTTTACATGCTATTACAGATGTCATAAAGACAATCAGCGCCTCGCTTGTTCACCATGGATCTACCAGGAGATGGGTATCCTCATTCTATACACTCAAAAAGGACATGCAAGCGTACTTTTTGCTCTTCATTCAACTCCAACTATTTTATCACCAAATGATGTAATGTTCACAGGGGCCTTTATGAGCTTGGATAAAGTTTTCTGTAATTCTAACAAAAAATGCATACGTACCAAGTACACATTATTTTAAATGAAATATTTATTTAGACTTACTAAAAAAATTAATTGCATTCAAATATCATAATTTCGTTATTTGCCTTCTTAAATCCTATTAATCAATATTGAAATTAAATCTTCATTATTTATGGGAAAAATGATGTCAATCTAAATCTAAATGCTTTTTTCCTCCTTTTTAAAGTAATTGGTTGATCTTCCTTATAATTTAGTACATAGAAGTTAACTATCCCTCTACGATTGTAGTACCTAACAAGTTTGATAAAGAAAATCCTACATTTTTTTTCTTTTATAAAGATTGGTTGACGAGCGGAACCGCCGACCAATCCCTTTGGGCTTCGCCAACATCGCTAGGTAACGCGAGTCAAGACCCCATGACCCTAACCCACTTCAATGCCCCCTCCTTTGAGGCAACAGTCGTCAGAGGCGGGATTCGAACCCCATACCAGAGGAGACTTGCACCACCGAAGCGGATGCTATAAGCTCAATCATAAATCTTTCCCAATAAAGAGCAAATAACTATTTGTTATGTGGATGAAAATTTTACCAGTTTATTTTTAAGACTAAAACATTTCTATCACAAATATAAGCAAATTAAATTATCTTCTATCGTTTCAAATTTGACTTACAATGATTACGCTTGCAAATAAATCATATGCAATCACATAGAAGTGAACCTAAGAAAATCAAAAGTGGAAAAATAAAGGGAAAGTGATGTGAAAACAAATAAAAATATTTATTAACGCACCTGATGAGTGAGTGTGAACTTTTTCCACTGCAAATAGCTCATATTTCATTTACTGGCCAGGAAATGATTAGAAAATAGCCTAATCCCACCACAAGCCACTCAGCAAAACCAATAAAAAAAATCTAATAAAAGATCTCAAGAAAAGATGATTTATGTCCATAAATTGTATAGGGAGAACTCAATTAAGCATGAATTGCTGGAAACTAGAAAAACAAGGTTTAAAAACAATAAACTAATGCCAAGGCTGAATTAAAATGCCTAAAAAAATTCCACCGCATCACTAACTATGGTGAGTATGTCGTAAGGACTTAATTGTTTGCCTGAAGTTCAAAAGCATATTTAGATAAACAATTAAGTTTTTCATATTCATCAATTGGTCGGATTTATTTGAAACTGATATTAATTTTGAAAAATCCTCAAAACTCCTGCAAAAATGATTATTTTATTCTCACACTCAAAATCAGTGAAAGCAATACAAGAAACCAAAAAAACCTCTAAGATGAAAAAAAAAAATAAAAATATCTTGCCGTATATGAACACAATCTCTACGTACTATCCTACATCACAGTGCCTGATCACCATCAGGCATTCTCCCAAATGCTATAAAGAGAACTAAAGATTCAACAATGAGACCGAATTTGTACCACACGATTCGAGGAGCAGCGCATCACTGGGACGAGCGGCAAGCAAGCAGGAGACAACGTCCAGCAGATCGACGACGGCGAGTGTTGAGGTCAATGGAAGAGAAGCAAGCAGATGGATGGGAGGGATAGACCGGCGAAGGGTTGCGCCGACGGGAAGAGGAGGTCGGCGGTGAGATCTGGGGGAGGAGGCGAAGTGGGCGGACCAGGTCTAGGCATTAGAGATGCGGATGTTTTGTGGCAGTTTGGTAATTTTAGGTTTACTGGAAATTTCTACTAATTTGAGTTGAATTTAAAGTTTGTTTTTGATGAAAATATTTCTATTTTTCAATTTCTAGATGTTTTATAGTCAATATTAACCAAATTTGAATCTGAATTTAATATGATTTAAAACCTATAGCAATAATCCACATTGATTCATATATAAGCATTAGACACGTCTATTTGAACAATGTTGGGGCCTGATTTTGAGCTTCATGTCGCAAAAATTCACATTTATGCATTTAAAATCAACAATTTTAAGTGTAATTTTAGCAAGTTTATAATCTAACTATACGTCTCGATGAGATGAGCTTAACGACATAAAAAATGATTTGTTTCAAGTCTAAATGAGTCTAGATGAAGCGTTTAAAGTAAAATTATGACTTTTTAAGAAAATAATGAGGGGACCGAATGAACTTCAAATATTTCATGTTTATAGTCGTATCAAGTGTATTGACAAAATAAAATATAAAAAATTCAAATGAGTCTAACATCACTTAATATTGATGCATTTAAGCAATGGAAAAAATTAAGATAAAAACCCACTCTAAATTTATGGATAATTGCAATGATAAAATTTGTAATTCAATCGCTAATCTTACGTAAAAAATAAAATAAGAGATTAAAAATGAAGGCAGTTGAGGGGTTTAAAGATCCTTGAGATGTACATGATCATCGGCATCAAATTGGTAAAGTTGGATCTCCCTCGCATGATAGTTGATGTCTAATCACCACCATCGATTATTCACCATCATAAGATTGTCTTTGCATCATTGATGTTTAACGACCACCATTATCAGTCATCAAGTGTCATAATATAGTCACCATCCATTCACCGTTATTGCACCACCACCATCTGATCATCACCACTTAATTGTTATATTTGGTATGACAGTGTTAAACTATCGTCACTCATCCACCATCAACAAATCATAGTCCTTGAACCACCGTCACTTGAATTGAATTCCAACTGATGTGTTTTATACATTTTGTATAAAATGCTTTTAATCATTTGTGATTTGTATGATTATAGTATGCTTTGAGGAAGGTTTTTTATGTTTTAACCTATGATTGTGATATTTTAATCATTGTTATATGTGAGTACATCTCCTCACATAGCATGAATTATTATGTTACAATCAGATTGCATGGATTGTTCTAGGAATATAAATAGCTTAGGATATGATATCAATTCATTATTATTTAGTATTCATTTTCTCTCACGTAAAATCTTATATGTATATTTATTTCTTACAACAATTTATTTTTAAAAGGTCTATCAAATTGGGATGATTACTTTTAGTCTAATTAGATTCTTAGGATTGGATTAGACATAGTAACCATGTCAAAATCACATGGGCATGCTTTCAACCACGCCAACTTGAACACATTTAGATGTCGTTATAAGCGCACCCTCATATATTTATTTAAGTTTAAATTAGGATGCAGCTAGGATTATATATATATATATATATATATATATATATATATATATATATAAAAGGTTGATTGCCGATCAAACCCATNCCAGATAAGCTATTGATCAGCAACTGAACCGGATAAGTTGTCTGACTGTTTGATTTGTGCGTTTGGAAAACTGTTGATTCTGAATAAATGACTATTTGCCCCAGTTTTGGATAAGTTGTTTAGATATTTGATTTGTGCATTTTGAGAACAGCTGATTTGTAGGTGTTACATATATAAAAATTGAAATACATCTTGGCATTCATATATAAGGTGATACATATGTAAAAATTGAAGTCTAGATGTTAGATATGTACATACATAAGAATTGAGTGGTATTTATGTAAATTTTCCAATAAAAAATGTTTATTAGAGAATTCACTAAAAGTTAATTGATTTTCATTCAAATTTACATGTCATATTATATAATTTAAACCATGCAGATATGATTGTACATCATCAGCATGCATCTTCCCAAAGTCACAAATAATATATAAATAAGTACCCTTTAAGGAACAGGAGATGAGGAAAGAACAAAAGCCAACGCAAAGAAACACAAAGTGGTGTCTTAACACGACAGATGTAATCAAACAATTGAATCCAAATAAACGGCTAACTAGGGTTTTAGCAAGAATGAAATGAATATACATTAATTGATACAGTTTCATCAGAATCATAATCCAAATATATAGAAGTTAAAAGATTGAATCAAAGGAGGAAGACACTCATCAGTGTGGCGTCTTAACACAGAAAAACCCCCATGAATGCTCGTATAAGAGAAACCCCCAAAATCGACATCTATTAGTTCAATTTCACGGTGGGATTCCCAAGATCCATAGATCGAGCAGAATCGCAAACCTTTTAGGGCGAAGGATAACGAAATGCTATCCCTTCAGCCATTTACGCCACCGGCGAGCTTTGCAGAGGTGTCCGTCGACGCCATGTTGATGGTGAAGATTGATATCTCACATCCACTGGGTGTGGGACGAAGGGGTGTGGGACGAAGGGGTGTGGGTCTCCCGAAATCAGGCGCCGTAAAACAGCAGGAGATCAGATCTGTGGGAGAGAAATAGAGACAAGCTCAGCGCATCCTTCGAGCGATGTGGCGGGAAAGAAGGGGAAGGATTCAAAATGGCGACTGGCTTTCGGCGATGGAGAGAGACAGAGGTTCGACGGGCTTTTGGAGCGAGAGGGGTAGGCGAAAAAGGAGCGATGGAAGCTGCGGGTGAACGCGGATCGTAGGTATGACCCCGCAATCTGCATGTAATATAATTTACAAAACACCGTTCTCGGTTAATTTATTTGAAACGTGCGAATCAAACGGTTAGACAGCGTTCTGAAAACGCCGTCGCACTTATAAGCTACCCCAAACATGCTCTAAGTTGTAAAACAATGTAAAAATGCCTCTCAAAATAGTATACTAATAAAATTAGCCTAAGAGGTTTAGGTCATAAAAACTCTTTTGCAATGAACAAAAAAATGGCATAGAGAGACATGGATCAAAAAAATTTTCACCAAAAAAGTTAACGTTAAGTAAAACCATCTTGAAAAGGCCAATCACGATAATCCCTCCCGAAGAAACTTAGCTTATGCAAAACAACCCAAGAAAGTTTTGGTCCCGTATTACAAAATAATAAAAAATCCCTCCTGGAGAAGCATAGGATACCAAAAATCATCCCATAAAGATTCGAGTAACAAAAAATCACCCTTGAAAAATCCTATACAAAAAGAAACTACTCTAAAATTACTTGTACAACCCCTTGGATCATAATCTACTCAACGAATGCTCTTCTCAACACAAACAAATCGATANTAATTTAAACCAAACGGAACAAAACTCAATTCAAACCAAATAGATCCAAGAAGGCTAAAATAAAATATTTAGACTTACTCGCTCATTAGACTGATTCACCACTAAACTTGCTCGACCCAGGTGAGTATTGGACCTTGAGTATTGCTCACATGAAAAATAATTAAATAATTAAAAAAAAATCAAATTTAGTTTGTTGAGTTTAGCCACAATTATCAAAACCTAGCACTCCTTGAAAATAGATATAAAATATAGCAAATAAAGTCCAGGTTGGCCTTAGGACATGATCAAGTTGGGCAAGGGTTACCAAAATTCAAGAGCCAACAACAGCATGACTCCATGATCAAAATTCATAAGCACAATAGCTTTTACGAGTGAAATCCTCCAGATTTAGTTTGTAATGTTGAATCTAGATCATCAACTTAAATCCAAACTTAATTAGTAAATTCAATTAATACCCCATATAGATTGTTAAGTTGGATTCAAAAATAAAACATAAAATTGCCTCACTTCTGGCTATTTTGCTCAATTAGAACATCTGAACTAGGCCCAGATTGAACCATCATTAAGTGCTAAATTTACTTAGAACTTCAGTTTGGCATCAAATCAATTTGCTTGAGATGAATACAGATCACAAACACTCAAAAGGATAATGAAGCAACAGCCTACCTATTGAAAAATACAAACCCTCAGGGTGCATGGGTTACAAAATCTTGTCTAAAGATTACAAAAGCAAATTCGATATAGAAAGATCTCTCTCAAAGTCAAACTTGTAAGAAAAGAACCTGATAAAATATGGGCCACAAAAACAAGTCCAAAGAAGTTTTGAGGTACAAAAAACTATGTTGGGGAGGTTTGGGTCACAAAATGTCCAACATATTAGTCTAGAAATTAAAANCTGTCTAAAGATTACAAAAGCAAATTCGATTCAGAAAGATCTCTCTCAAAGACAAACTTATAAGAAAAGAACCTGATAAAATATGGGCCACAAAAACAAGCCCAAAGAAGTTTTGAGCTACAAAAAACTATGTTGGGGAGGTTTGGGTCACAAAATGTCCAACATATTAGTCTAGAAATTAAAAATTACATCAAAAAGATTAGTCACCAAACAACATTGAGAGGTTCAAGTCACAAAAATCCCCTTAACATCATTGGGGCTACTCGAGCCTCAAAAATACCTCCCAGAAAAATTTGGGCTATAGAAAAATATCTTTAAGAGGCATGTCATTACAAAAAAAACTTCCCAAAAAAATTTGGGTTACAACAAATCAACCCCAAGGAAGGTCGAGTTAGGAAAAACTACCATTAAAAGTTCAAATCATAAAATTTCCTTTTGCAGAAGTCAAAATTATAAAAAACAAGCCCATGAGATTCAGCCATAAAACTCTCTCTAGTAGGTTATAAAACCTTACCAGGGAAGAGATTGGATCATAAAATTTCTTTNAGGTTCAGCCATAAAACTCTCTCTAGTAGGTTATAAAACCTTACCAGGGAAGAGATTGGATCATAAAATTTCTTTTGAAGAAGTCTAGGATTTAACAAACAACCACGTAAAGGTTCGGTCATAAAATTCTCTCAAGGATAAATCTTGATAAAAAGAAACTACAACAATAATATCTAGANACTAGGAAGGTCAAGTTAGGAAAAACTACCATTAAAAGTTCAAATCATAAAATTCCTTTTGCAGAAGTCAAAATTATAAAAAACAAGCCCATGAGGTTCAGCCATAAAACTCTCTCTAGTAGGTTATAAAACCTTACCAGGGAAGAGATTGGATCATAAAATTTCATTTGAAGAAGTCTAGGACATAACAAACAACCATGTAAAGGTTCGGTCATAAAATTCTCTCAAGGATAAATCTTGATAAAAAGAAACTACAACAATAATATCTAGACCCAAAATCCCTCACGAAAAAATTTAGTATTAAAAAAAAGTATTTAGAAAAGTTTTATGTCACAAAAATGTCTTCTAGAAAATTCATGTTACAAGAAAACTATCATAAAAAGACCCATATTACAAAAAATCCCTCTCAAAGAAGAATAAAGGTCTGTTTGGGGCAGTTGCAGCTTATTCAGCATATCCAGATAAGCTAACAATCAGCAGTTGATCCGGATAAGCTGTCTGACTGTTTGATTTGTGCATTTGAAAAACTGTTGATTCTGAATAAATGATCATTTTGCCCCAGTTTTGAATAAGTTGTTTAGATATTTGGTTTGTGCATTTTGAGAACAGCTGATTTGTAGGTGTTACATATATAAAAATTGAAATACATCTTGGCATTCATATATAAGGTGATACATATGTAAAAATTGAAGTCTAGATGTTAGATATGTACATACATAAGAATTGAGTGGTATTTATGTAAATTTTCCAATAAAAAATGTTGATTAGATAATTCACTAAAAGTTAGTTGATTTTCAGTCAAATTTACATGTCATATTATATAATTTAAACCATGCAGATATGAATGTACATCATCAGCATGCATCTTCCCAAAGTCACAAATAATATATAAATAAGTACCCTTTAAGGAACAGGAGATGAGGAAAGAACAAAAGCCAACGCAAAGAAACACAAAGTGGTGTCTTAACACGACAGATGTAATCAAACAATTGAATCCAAATAAACGGCTAACTAGGGTTTTAGCAAGAATGAAATGAATATACATTAATTGATACAGTTTCATCAGAATCATAATCCAAATATAAAGAAGTTAAAAGATTGAATCAAAGGAGGAAGACACTCATCAGTGTGGCGTCTTAACACAGAGAAACCCCCATGAGTGCTCGTATAAGAGAAACCCCCAAAATCGACATCTATAAGTTCAATTTCACGGTGGGATTCCCCAGATCCATAGATCGAGCAGAATCGCAAACCTTTTAGGGCGGAGGATAACGAAATGCTATCCTTTCAGCCATTTACGCCACCAGCGAGCTTTGCAGAGGTGTCTGTCGACGCCATGTTGATGGTGAAGCTTGATATCTCACATCCACTGGATGTGGGACGAGGGGTGTGGGTTTCCCGAAATCAGGCGTCGTAAAAAAGCAGGAGATCAGATTTGTGGGAGAGAAATAGAGACGAGCTCAGCGCATCCTTCGAGCGATGTGGCGGGAAAGAAGGGGAAGGATTCAGGATGGCGACTGGCTTTCGGCGATGGAGACAGACAGAGGTTCGATGGGCTTTCGGAGCGAGGGGGGTAGGCGTAAAAGGAGCGATGGAAGCTGCGGGTGAACGCGGATCATAGGTATGACACCGCAATCTGCGTGTAATAGAATTTACAAAACGCCATTCTCGGATAATTTATTTGAAACGTGTGAATTAAACGTTTAGGCGGCGTTTTGAAAACGCTGCCGCACTTATAAGTTGCCCCAAACGTGCCCTAAGTTGCAAAACCATGTAAAAATGCCTCTCAAAATAGTATACTAATAAAATTAGCCTAAGAGGCTTAGGTCATAAAAACTCTTTTGGAATGAACAAAAAAATGGCGTAGAGAGACATGGATCAAAAAAAATATTCACCAAAAAAGTTCACGTTAAGTAAAACCATCTTGAAAAGGCCAATCACAATAATCCCTCCCGAAGAAGCTTAGCTTATGCAAAACAACCCAAGAAAGTTTTGGTCCCAGATTACAAAAGTATTAAAAAATCCCTCCTGGAGAAGCATAGGATACCAAAAACCATTTCATAAAGATTCGAGTAACAAAAAATCACCCTTGA
Organism: Phalaenopsis hybrid cultivar; assembly: GCA_002079205.1. Taxonomy (NCBI): domain Eukaryota; kingdom Viridiplantae; phylum Streptophyta; class Magnoliopsida; order Asparagales; family Orchidaceae; genus Phalaenopsis; species Phalaenopsis hybrid cultivar. The sequence goes on from JXCR01006422.1 coordinate 240,132, forward strand.
AAAATCCTATACAAAAAGAAACTACTCTCAAAGGATTTTGGTTCATAAAGACTCATTTTAATCTGAACTCTACATTAGGTGCAATATCTAAAAACTAAAACACTAAAACAAGCGCCAACATACTATAAAAAGAGACTCATGGATCCCGATAGATCTACAAGTTCATTGTGGTGTATATATAGAAAAAAGTACAAAAGCACCTCTACATATTACTGTCAATCCTCATCAGAAATATTTTAGAATGCATCGACAATATTATTATAAAAATAATAAAAACAAAACTATTGATGAGGGCTAAGCTAACCTAAAACTACTGAATAGATTTGAATACAAGTAGCTAGCGATAACATAACTAGTCCAAACCAATAGAAACGGAAGCAATTTTATTAAGCAAATGAATTAGGGCTACGAACATAACTCAAAACGGAAATAAAACACAACACCAATCTCTGACTAGGGTCGGAAAATAATATCCGAAGACGATGGTGGCGTCGGTGATGTGGTTAAGAGTAATAGTGGTAGGGAGTAGGAAATAAGTGTTGAAAGGTAGTGATGGTGGTGGTCGGTGGCTAGGAGTGGGGCAGAAAGGAATAGGTTGGTTGGCGATGGAATTGGGAGAGGTTGGAGGAGGTATTGGTAGGTGATAAGGGATTAGGAAGGGTTGGTGATTGTGCGGTGTGCTTGGAGAGGAAGGACGGTAAGTATGGCCGCATGGAAGGAGGTCGCAGGTTGTTGGTTGGCAGTTGGATGGGTTGGACAGCAAGAACTGCTGCAGGGAAAGGGGGCTCCAAGCCAACATGAAGGAGTAGGGGTGGCCGACGACTAAGAGAAGAAAAAGGGAAAAAGGTAGAGAGGAAATTGGAAAAGATAGAGCACCACCTCGGAACAGGATATAGCCATAGCGCCACTTGTCGTCGGATACAACCCTCACAAGGGAAGACAAAGACTTCTACATAAATATGAAATGAAAACTCACCAAAAAATAACCCTAATTCAGAAGGTAATATTTCCCCTTGGGGCTGCAACCAGAAAAGAAAGAGGAAGAAGCGTCAAAACAGAGAAAACTGACGCTTTGGCGGTACTTCCTGCCCCTTGGGAGCAAACGACTAGCCGGTCCAGCCTCCAGCTGAACTGAAATACTCCATGCAGAACCAAATGGCCGGTTCAGCCATTCCCCGAGCCCTGATTGGCCGGTTCCCCTCTTCCCCGAGTCCTGCGTGCCTCCAAGCCCACTTCAGCTAGTTAGTGAGATAGCTATAGAAACTTTATAAGCCTCGCTAAAAAAAACCCCACTGTGCCAAAAAGAAAAATGAAACGCTTCGTAAGCTCTCAAATAATAATGCCTACTCAGTCTACATCAATAATGGAAACCTGGTGCAATGAAGTCTCTAGTTTTAGCTTAATGATAACTTTGTTGGAAGCCAAAGCAACATGAGCAATATTGTTGGTCTCCCTTAATCGGTTTTTAGTATTTAAGGTAATCAGCTTGGTATCTCACAAGAAAGTTTCACCAAATAACAAGTGAATCATAGGAATAGAGGAACCTTAACATATCTCTAAGGAAATAAAAATGTCACTTAAAACATACAGAGAGGTAATCAAAAGATGCTCTAAAACAAAGATGCTCATGAAACAAGAAGAAAAAAGTTAACAAACCTAAAAACAAAAATGTAAAAAGCAAGTTAAGCCAAAGTGCATGAAAATGGAAACCTCCTTCACAGGCGCAGAAGCAAGAGTAGCATGCCCCTCCACAAAGGACGGGCAAGATGGGATGCCCCATTAAATTCCCATCCTCAAAGAAGAAGAAGTGAAGCATGTGCCACTTAAAGCATAAGAATAAATATTAGGAAGCATAGAAGGTCCTAGCTTCTCTACTAAAATCAACCTTACATGTCTCTCTAAGGCCACCAAGGCAATGGATAAACCACTAAAATCTAAGAAAAAACAAAAGACAAGATCCAAAAGAATAAAAGTAAGATAGAGCAAAATGTTTGAATAAATATTATTCTGATTACAAGAAACAACAACTATAAGTGTAATTAATGAGCCTATCGATATTGTAGGCCTCCTTTTAGGTATAGATGCCATTGCTTTGGAACCTATATCAAACAATCTTCTAAAAAATCCTTAAAGAATACTATAATCTCTTTGGTAATATCCTAAACATCCCATATTGAGCATAAACCCATAAGGTATGTTGGATGGGGTAAGCCTACCTATCACTAGTACCAGCAAAACTATCCAAAGTTAATAGACAATAATGAGAACCAAAAACCAACCTCAATAGAAAAACTCCACAATGTAAAAGCACGAAAAAAGAAATAGAATCAAAAAACCAGCTAAGGCCAAAAGATCCAACTCTCTTGAAACTTTCAGAAAAAAGTCTCATCAGGTGTGGCCTATATGTAACCAAATTGGTTGATCACCCAACAAGGCTAGAAATGTTCAAAAAAAATGTGACTCAAATCATTAGTACATCCAATTTGTTCGAAGACTAATCAACAACTTGCTAAGAAAACAAACCTCAATTGAATTAGCTGAGAGTCCAACAAAAATAAACCCCCAAACCTCTCCTTGTGAATCTTTAAAAAGACCCAAATATCCAATATTTGTACAAAATAAAGTCTCTAATTCAACATTTAAGTTGTTAAGATAAAGAGACACCAATTTTTTTATGAGAAGAGCATGCAATCCCATCAAATGAATGACATAGGATACCTACTACGAATAAAGAAATCTCAAAAGGCATTTTGATTAAAAAAAGAGGTTAAATCTAGAATTTCTACCTAGATAATGTTTTTGTTCTTGAAAGAAAACAACAAAATGATGCACGAGCCAAGGCAATCCTCTTGCCCCAAGATACAAGGTTGGTCATCAGCAACATCTCAAAAAAGAGTATCATCTGACCAACAAGAATATGAATAGTCCTTAAACAATTTAAATCACTCGCTCGCTCAATAATCAGAAACAGAAAGCATTAAATAATTTCTTAGCTAATACTTCAAAATACTCAAAAAAAACTTCAATTAACATTTTCTGCTTTGAGTTTTCAAGAAGAGCAGAAAAATATATCCATGTCTGTCAAGAATCATAAAGCTTTAATTACAAAAAGGAGGCTCATGGCTGAAAGTTTCTATGTAATAAAACTCATCATGCAGAGTTACAAAATGAATGAAAATTCATCAAGATTTACATTCAAAATTACTTGTACAACCCCTTGGATCATAATCTACTCAACGAATGCTCTTCTCAACACAAACAAATCAATATTTGATATCAATCAATTTTCTATGGTGCAACTCAAGTCCATTGAATGGGATACCAGCATGTTATTAAATGGTTAGTAGAAAAGGCATTAGTAAAACCATCTATCAATGAACCATATGCACATTGGTATAAACCCAACTCTATTGAAGTAGTGCTTCCATTTGTTATTATTAAAAAATATAATGCTGGTAAAAATGCCCTATTATAACGCCTACCGAAGATTTATCTAGCTAATAGCATATACTTAACCCAATTCAAATCACTGCATATTAAGCATAAGAATAAATCATTTAAATTGACCCTATACTAGCACATATAAAGTGATCAAAGAAATAAATTTTTGGGTCTATAGGTGTATACTAAAAAGTTTTAAGAAATAATTACATTTTATAACAAAATTATAATATTATAAAACACAAAAACAAAACAATCTGCACAATGTTGTTGATGTTTACAAACTTCTTAAATAAACACACATAAATTTTTCAACATACCTAATATTTGGAGACTAAAATAATAGGGAGGGTAACTTCCTGCTCTAATTACAAGGCATCGCCTTTCTTGCAGCTAAAGACAGCGCCACTTCTTATCAACTTCATATGATGAAACCAACACACGCTCCATCAACAATCTCCCTAGATACAAAACTACATATGATTACCACACAACATCTGTAGTTAGGCATTTTATATGCTATTAAAGATGTCATAAAGACAATCAGCGCCTCGCTTGTTCACCATGGATCTACCAGGAGATGGGTATCCTCATTCTATACACTCAAAAAGGACATGCAAGCGTACTTCTTGCTCTTCATTCAACTCCAACTATTTAATCACAAAATGATGTAATGTTCACAGGGGCCTTTATGAGCTTGGATAAAGCTTTCTGTAATTGTAACAAAAAATGCATACGTACCAAGTACACACTATTTTAAATGAAATATTTATTTAAACTTATTAAAAAAATTAATTGCATTCAAATATCATAAGTTCGTTATTTGCCTTCGTAAATCCTATTAATCAATATTGAAATTAAATCTTCATTATTTATGGGAAAAATGATGCCAATCTGAATCTAAATGCTTTTTCCCTCCTTTTTAAAGTAATTGGTTGATCTTCCTTATAATTTAGTACATAGAAGTTAACTATCCCTCTACAATTGTAGTACCTAACAAACTTGATAAAGAAAATCCTACATTTTTTTTCTTTTATAAATATTGGTTGACGGGCGGAACCGCCAACCAATCCCTTTGGGCTTCGCAACATTGCTAGGTAACGCAAGTCAAGACCCCATGACCCTAACCCACTTCAGTGCCCCCTCCTTTTAGGCAACAGTCGTCATAGGCAGGATTTGAACCCCAGACCGAAGCGGATGCTATAAGCTCAATCATAAATCTTTCCCAAATAAAGAGCAAATAGCTATTTGTTATGTGGATGAAAATTTTACCCGTCTATTTTTAAGACTAAAACATTTCTATCACAAATATAAGCAAATTAAATTAGCTTCTATCGTTTCAAATTTGGCTTACAATGATTATGCTTGCAAATAAATCATATGCAATTACATAGAAGTGAACCTAAGAAAATCGAAAGTGGAAAAAAAAAAGGGAAAGTGATGCCAAAACAAATAAAAATATTTATTAACGCACCTGATGAGTGAGTGTGAACTTTTTCCAGTGCAAATAGCTCATATTTCATTTACTGGCCAGGAAATGATTAGAAAATAGCCTAATCCCACCACAAGCCACTCAGCAAAACCAACAATAAAAATCTAATAAAAGAACACAAGAAAAGATGATTTATGTCCATAAATTGTATAGGGACAACTCAATTAAGCATGAATTGCTGGAAACTAGAAAAACAAGGTTTAAAAACAATAAACTAATGCAAAGGCTGAATTAAAATGCCTAAAAAAATTCCACCGCATCACTAACTATGGTAAGTATGTCGTAAGGACTTAATTGTTTGCCTTAAGTTCAAAAGCATATTTAGATAAACAATTAAGTTTTTCATATTCATCAATTTTGAAACTAATATTAATTTAAAACATCCTCAAAACTCCTGCAAAAATGATTATTTTATTCTCACATTCAAAATCAGTGAAAGCAATACAAGGAACCAAAAAACCTCTAAGATAAAAAAAAAAATTAAAAATATCTTGCCGTATATGAACACAATCTCTACGTACTATTCTACATCACAGTGCCTAATCAGCATCAGGCCTTCTCCCAAATGCTATAAAGAGAACTAAAGATTCAACAATGAGACCGAATTTATACCACACGATTCGAGGCGCAGCGCATCACTGGTACGAGCGGCAAGTAAGCAGGAGACAACGTCCAGCAGATAGACGAAGGCGATTGCTGAGGTCAATGGAAGAGAAGCAAGCAGATGGATGAGAGGGATAGACCGGCGAAGGGTTGGGCCGACGGGAAGAGGAGGTCGGCGGTGAGATCTGAGGGAGGAGGCGAAGTGGGCGGACCAGGTCTAGGCATTAGAGATGCGGATTTTTTGTGGCAGTTTGGTAATTTTAAGTTTACTGGAAATTTCTACTAATTTCAGTTGAATTTAAAGTTTGTTTTTTATGAAAATATTTCTATTTTTCAATTTCTAGATGTTTTATAGCCAATATTAACCAAATTTGAATCTGAATTTAATATGATTTAAAACCTATAGCAATAATCCATTTTGATTCATATATAAGCATTAGACACTTCTATTTGAAGGGGCCTGATTTTGAGCTTCATGTCGCAAAAATTCACATTTATGCATTTGAAATCATCAATTTTAAGTGTAATTTTAGTAAGTTTATAATCTAATTATACGTCTCGATGAGATGAGCTTAACGACATAAAAAATGATTTGTTCCACGTCTAAATGAGTCTAGATGAAGCGTTTAAAGTAAAATTAGGAATTCTTAAGAAAATAATTAGGGGATCGAATGATCTTCAAATATTTCATGTTTGTAGTCGTATCAAGTGCATTGACAAAATAAAATATAAAAAATTCAAATGAGTCTAATATCACTTAATATTGAAGCATTTAAACAATGGAAAAAATTAAGTTAAAAAACCACTCTAAATTTATGGATAATTGCAATGGTAAAATTTGTAATTCAATCGCTAATATTATATAAAAATAAAATAGGAGATTAAAAATGAAGGGAGTTGGGGGGTTTAAAGATCCTTGAGATGTACATGATCATCGGCATTAGATTGGTAAAGTTGGATTGCCCTCGCATGATAGTTGATGCTTAATCACCACCATCGATTATTCACCATCGTAAGATTGTCTTTGCATCATTGATGTTTAACGACCACCATTATCACACATCAAGCATCATAAGATAGTCACCACCCATCCACCATTATTGTACCACCACCATCTGGTCATCACCACTTAATTGTTATCTTTGGTATGACACTGTTAAACTACCGTCACTCATCCACCATCAACAAACCATAGTCATTGAACCACCATCACTTGAATTGAATTCGAGCCGGTGTGTTTTATACATTTTGTATAAAATGCTTTTAATCATTTGCAATTTGTATGATTATAGTATGCTTTGAGGAAGGTTTTTTATGTTTTAACTTATGATTGTGATATTTTAATCATTGTTATATGTGAGTATATCTCCTCACATAACATGAATTATTATGTTACAATCAGATTGCATGGATTGTTCTAGGAATATAAATAGCTTAGGATATGATATCAATTCATTATTATTTAGTATTATGTATATTTATTTCTTAAAGCAAATTATTTTTAAAAGGTCTATCAAATTGGGATGATTACTTTTAGTCTAATTAGATTCTTAGTATTGGATTAGACATAGTAACCATGTCAAAATCACATGGGCATGCTTTCAACCACGCCATCTTTAACAGATTTAGATGTCGTTATAAGCGCACCCTCAAATACTTATTTAAGTTTAAATTAGGATGCAGCTAGGGTTATAGATATATATATATATATATATATNCGCCGATCAAACCCGAAATCTGGCCGAGGGGCAGACTCCCTTTTTAGACAGTTGTGCAATTCGATCCTACGCAGAGATCAAAACCCCAACCCGGGAGTCTTATGAGGTGTTTATATATATCTTTTAAGGCGTGTTTATTTATGACCGACCATGCATTTTATGTGATATTTTTCTAACGTGTTTATTGAGTTTAAGGCTTTTGCACTATATTAGGAATACATTGGACAATCCATAGTCATGTCCACAATAAAGGAAGTTTAAATGAAAATGTCATAATGGCTTTTTATGGTTATGTGAGCTATATTATTTTTCTCATCAAACAAGATTAATTAAGTGTTTCGTGTTTTATAAATATGCACGAGGACTTCTATTTTGTAGGGAATTGAGAATGTAAATTTTAAATTTTTCTCATGTATTTTTTAGAGTTTAGAAAGTGTTTTTTATTGAAAATAGAAACAAGCATGGGTTCCTTGGAGTTGAGGATCAGGACTATTCATAAATAAGGACCGAGAGTTAATTCCTCATGTCTTGTACCCAATTTTGTATATATTAGAATAATAGTTGTATATTTGTTTGCCTAATTATCTTTTTCATGGGATATATTGTTAACCAAACGATAATTGACCTCTTTTATTTATTATTTTGATTGAGAGTTACATTTTCCTACACTTGTGTTTTTCTGGTATGTTTTTTTTCTTTGTTTTCTTACTCACATGTATGCTTAGGCTCTTAATTAGAAAAAAAAATAATTTATATACAAAATTTGAAAATTTGTACACTTGAAAAAAGTTAAAAAAAAAACTTGCTAAATTTTTCATAATTTAATATACCAATATGTCATGTCCTAAACCCTTTCATATTAAAAGAGACTCTATATTAGAGATAGAAAATATCAAATCATTTATATATTCCTAAGAAGCATATTTGTTTTCCTTCACCTGATTGGCCACATAATTTATAATCGCTTAGGTGGTTGTCTAGTGTGTTTAAGACGTTTAGTAGCTAACTTGACCCAAACAATATCGTAAGTCCATATATGAATCACTTGATCTCTATGAGTGAGCTATTCTATCCTATTATCATTCTCTCCATAAGCCTTTTATCATATTAAAGGAAGGATAAATCATATCCTTGCCTCTTCTACTAGATAAAGTCAAAGGATTATTCCTTGACTTTGAATTTGTGAATTTCTCTTGGAAAACATTTTTCATGAACTGTTGATAGAATTTTTTGGGTATAATTCAAGGTATAATAAACCAGGATTATAGATCCATAAAATTATAGCTGAGTTATGTCTAGCCTTTTTAGAAAATTTGTATGTATCCTTAGCACTGATTTTTGTGTCTTTTCATTCATTTCGATCATCATAATATTGACATCATTTTATAGGCCATCTTTATTAGAAAACATTTATTTACTACGTCGTTGTGATTAACTCTCTGCTCGATGGCTTGATTTAGTCTTTAACAACACAGTGATTCTTCCAATTAAAATGATATTCCTTGGATGGCTCTATTCTTAGACTTTATAACAATAATATTTTTTTAAAAAAATCAAAATTTTTAATATGTATTGCCACATAAGTAACTCACCGATCAAGCTATGTCTATTTAGGAGCGCTTACATACCCATTAATAAAAAGTGATTCTCTAATTATATGTGAAGAATTTTTATAAATTGTCTTTTTAATTTGAACGAAGAGGGTTAGCATAGTTCTTTAAGATATTTGTATCCTACTTATCCTACAAATAACACTCAATGAAAATCCTCTATGTCTTCATTTATTTATTTATTTATTTTCATGGTTCCCTTTTTTAACGTTCTTAACTCTCTCGGTCTTCCCTATTTTCATCTTTCTCCTTATTATGAGGTGATGTGATGAATTTCATTGAGAGATTGTTTTTGAGGAAAAATATAGAAGAATCGCTTGAACTTGAGAAAATGAGGGAATACTTGGTACCTATTTTAACTACTCCATCAAGCATTGAAGTATTTCAAGAATTTAATGATAAAGTATTTAGGTGTATAACGACATAACATGATAAAGTAGTAACATTGTATCCAAGTAATTAAAGTAACATAAAAAAAAATTATCCTACCCATAATTTACAATTGATAACATTTATATTTGAACTTAAAATTATATTATTTTTATAGCGTGAAATGTGAAATATTCACTAACCCTCAAATTTTGAGATATATATTTATTTAGAAGTTGAAGTTGATGCAATAATGGTGGTTAGTTTATTAAATAATATAATATTAGGATTTAATTTCAAACTAGAAAAACAAATGTTGGTGTTAATGCTTCAAAATGTCTATATGAAAGGAAAACTTGATGATTACATCTAAAGCCACACAACCTTATAAAATTTATAAGTTAAAATTATACAGTCAATTTAATTGACATTTATAACAGATTGTCATCTTAAATAATTGTTCAATGTACTACGTAAGAGTGAATTCAGACAATTAAAAAACTTGACTAGCAACATGGGAAATTGGTGAAAAATATGATGTAAGGGAAGATAAGAGAATTGTAGTTGAATGACAACGGAGTGTTTATGTACAGAGGTTGACAATGCATTTTTAATTATTTAGAGTTAAGAAGATAAAAATTATATAAATTGAGTTATTTTGGTTATATTATTCGTCTTGAAAGTAAGATGTATCATGAGTTAAAATTAATAATTCAATGACATATTTAAAAAAGAGAAATAACAAGTTTATATCAAAATGTGCAGCTTATAAATAACAAAACTGAAGCAACATTGAACTAATAAATTATTACGTCATTTACCTATTATTAAATAAAAATGAAAAGAGATTACAATGAATTTTATTATTATGCATTTTTTTATGTCAACACAAGGCTATCATAGTATTTGTAATAGTTGATATGTTGATAAATTAGTGCATTTCTTGTATGTAAGATAAACTAACCCAATAAAAGAGTTGGATCAATAATATGCAGAGGATAATGTTCTTTACATGACATTCAAAGTGATTGTATTTAACCATGATAGAAGATTTAATTCAATATGTAATTCTATAACTAAAAATCATCTTTTGAGGGACAATGCACACACTTAATATGTCTTATGGGCCTGAAAGTCACATCTACTTAAAAGGAACAACCACTACTAGAATAATATGCTAAGATGATCTGCTAATCCCATTCATCGATGTGTAAGCGGTCCTCTGCCAACTGCTGAGCTGACCTGCTAAATTAAACTACATATTGATATGCTGAATTGACTTACCAAATTCAATTTATGGACTGACCAATCATATTCATGTGTCAAGCTCATCTAAAAAATGATTTTATAAATTGAAAGAGTGTAAAATGTCAAGATTGAAAGCAATGATTGACTTCGATCACATCCTCATTTATAAGCCACCTGACATCTATGTTGCAATCTTTTCATCGAGGCATCATGACCAAATTTTATACAACACAACTCAAATTTTATTTTTTTTCCTTTAAAATGTTTAAATAGAGGAAAGAGAGATCCAAGAGGAAGGACACACTCTTCCAGGCCTTTTGGGTGATCTCAAGATTTAGCTCTTGGATCTCTTAATTCCTTTATTAATTTTTTTGCTTCTAGTTCGATCAACTTTTATGCTCTTTAGGGGAAAGATCATTGTAAGGACATATAGCTCAAGCCAAAAGAACACTTCCATTGTCCTCCTTCACTCCCCTTATATAGTTTTCTCTCAGACTATTTGAACTCACGAATGACATAAGACCCAACATCTTAAATTAATCCAACAATAATCTAATTTGGGCATATTAAGTTTTAGCACAATCTCTAACCCATATACTAGTGAGCAATAGGCAATAATTATTTATTATTAGATGATTTATTGAGATTTTGTCTTTTTTATTTTAGAGAAAGGTAAGAGAATTGTTTTTCACTAATTGAATTTGTTCATAATAATGGCCTTCAATATAATATTGGAATGACAATGTATGAAGCCTTAGATGATCAAAAGTACAAGAATCATTAATTTAAATACTAGTTAGTGGTAATATATCTGTATTCTATAATCAATAAATGATAATATAAATAATATTAGGTTAATTTAAGACAAAATGAGGGTAACTCGTGATATGCTAAGAAAGTTCTATGATATGAAAGAACATGTATAACAAGTCTAAGTGGGTGATTGAAATTCATTATTGTTAGTCAATAAAAAGGGGTAAATAGATTGGGTTACAAAAAGGGAGGCTCACTCCTATATATAGTTATCCCTTCGAAATGAATACCCCTAGTTGGAAAACATGCTTATAAATTGCAATTTTTAAATCAGACACAAGATATCAACAAAGTAATTAACATTTTTTTATTGAGAAAATATGTTGTCGATGCAGGGAATAAAGTTTTAGATATTGAAGTAGAACTACATACTAATTTATTTTACAAGGAAAATGCTAATCACACAATAGCCTGTAATATGAAACAATTAATAAATAAATGAATGTTAATGGATATATTTCATTGGAAGCTTTTCTAAAATGGCAATAATATTGAAAATGAGTGTGAGATGAAAGAAATTAATACACCCACATACCTCATTTTTTTGCATGTACACTACCTTAAGCATGCATGAAAAGCTACATTTCACTTTTTAAAAAGTTAAAATAGTGATATTTTTTTGATGTGATATAAGAAATTAGGCGGTATAAATGCAAAACAAGTAAAGTTTAGTACTATAATCATAATGTACATTAGATAGGTGTTTGCACAAATTTAGAGGAGATCAAACAAACAAAAGTACAAAAAAGTAAGATTAAGAAAACCTAAAGAGAGAAGACCAAGAGGCCCACATACAAAAAACTAAGGGTACACCAACGAAAGATCAATGACCCACTAGTAGAAGACTAAGGGTTCACTAATACAATACCATAAGATTTGCTTGATCAGGTGCAGACCCTTTGAATTTAGGCAAGAGGCCGACCGAATGTAGGTCATTCGAACCAAAGACCACGACCAATATAGTCAAGTAGAAGCATCAACTTGTCTCTCGCCATAAACCAACTCAAGGGAAGAATTCAACATCGCCATAAATCTAACGAACGCCCCTGAGATTCCTGATATGCGGCTGAGAACTGACCATATCATAATCATAATAGAACATCACGAAGGAGTGTCTCATCAAGGAGTGAACTACCTATCATATTACAATAATTCACTATCTGCTTGATTGCTTAGCCTTACTCTGTCGACGGGAGTTCCTTATCTAAAGATCAACAATCGACAACTAGACTAAGCAAGATTACCAATAAAGTTGAGTTGATTGAGTCGTCCTGCTGACCCAAAGGCCATCAAGGGCCAACTGACAACCTCGATCTGATGTTGTCGGAAAAACTAGTCTTAATCAAGCTAAGCTCAACTGCTCTCAACCAATCGAACCATAAGACAACTGAACTAAAAGCCTATATTTGTAAAATACCTAAAATATCATATAACACCTATAACTTATATATTGTACCACCCTCCTCTATAAACAAGAGGGTCATTTCATGTGAAAAAACTAATGAACAATTAAAATTACTACACGCTTCTCTTGCAGTCTCCCTCTCTCCACCTCTCTCTCTCCTGTCTTACACAATTTCTTGAGTGTGATTCCCGAATACATCAAAATTCAACACAAATATATAGAAATTGAGTGTTTTGTATATAAATGCCACAAAAAATGCACATTTTACTGTGTAGATTTATGCCTCCAAAGTTTTAAATGTAAATATGAAAGTTTATGTGTTAAATATCTAAATACATAAGAATTATACGGAATGTATGTAAATTTCTCCTCAAGCTAAGACAACAAAGGAAACATGATTGTCGATCTTAGACTTTTCCTAGGAATCAGTTGGATTGGATTCTTAGCTAGCGGTTCATATAAAAAAATCACACTAACACCCATTAATTTCAATATATTTCGCAGAAACCCACCACATATTTCGTTTTAATAGATAAGATATATTGATAAAAGTGAATAGGTTTGACCTGGCATTAATTAATAATATTCATACACTGTCTTTCTTTCTAATCTTATTATGTTCCAAGTTAAAAAAAATAAAATGTTATTGAGCGTTGAGAGTTTCAGCTTACACGCCATAAAATATATTAAATTTATTCAATAACTATAATTTAAAATTAAGGCCATTTACATATATATACCACAGAATTCTTATATATTACATATCTAACACTTAAAATTAATTATTTATGTTAGGTATCTCTCATATACCAGATAAGGGACAGATGATGGAGCGGAAGAGGGCGAGCCAACGGAGCAGAGTGAGCATAGCGGACCTTGCGAGCAAAGTGGAGCGTGAGCATCTGTCCAATCGTGAGAGTTACGTTATGTGGGTTGGGGTGCGGGAGCAAAGCCCCGCGGTACGATACAGAGGTAATTTTGTAATTATATATTGTACACCAGGGCTATATATATGTATATTGTAACCCTGATGGGTATTTTATATTCTTTTTTAGAAATTGAACAAAAGTCGTCGCTCTGTTTTTCGTTAAATCTTTGTGTTTTTCTTATGGATTTATGTCGATTCTTGTTTTTCTTTGCTCTAAAATTCTTAAGAAGTGGTATCAGAGAGTGATTCTAGGGCATAGAGGAAATTTAGGCGAAGGAAGAACAAGGAAGATTCGACAGAGGTGTTCAACTAGGGTTCGAAGAAGATTTTTGGCAGTTTGGATCGCGACATAGGCGAATTGCGTCATCCAGACTTCTTCTTCGACGATGAGAGGTGTCCGCGCGAGGTTCTAATCCCGCGACAGGAGAAGACCACTTGCGACCGGGTAAGGAGTTCGCTGGTTGTTTCGGGCAAGATCTCCAACGATCGAGACAAAGGAAAGGTGATCAGTTCTCCGAGAGATTCTTCTGTGAATCGCGAATCTCCACAAGGAGTTCAGCGAATCTAACAAAGGATTTGTGAGAAGAAATTTGGTCGAGTAAATCTCACAAATCGACAACTAAAACAAATAAATTTGTAAAAGAGTTTATTGCATGATTAATTTCAAATGACAATTTATGGTTCAAAATTCGAAGCAGTGAAGTTTGATGGAACTGATAACTTTGGTATGTGACAAAGAATGATTAAAGATTTGTTAGCACAATAGAGAATCTTGAAAGCTTTGTGAGCAACATAATCATATGTCATGGAGGATGAATATTGGGAAGAATTGTAGCAACGAGCGGCAGCAATCATACGCTTATGCCTGAAATATGAGGTTATGTATCTCGCAATAAAATTAAAATCTCCAGGAGAGGTATAGAAGAAATTTGAAACTCAGTTTATGTCCAAATCTCTGACAAAAAAATTGTATATATGCAAAATTTTTATGGGTTGAAGATGCAAGAAGGCTTTGATTTGACGCATCATGTGAACGACTTCAATCAAATAATTACAAATTTATCACAGTTTGATGTGAGTATTGATGATGAAGATCAAGTAATGATTTTGTAGTGTTCATTGCCTACCTCTCATGAACACATGGTAACTACTCTTACTTATGGGAAAAAAACTATCAAAGTTAATGAGATTACTGCTCCATTGTTGGCTCACAACCAACGGAATCAAAATGCAGATGAAAGCTCTCATGGTGATAGCTTATATGTCAATGGTAATCAGGATCTTGGAAGGAAGAAAGAAAAGGAGGGTTCTGGAAGACAATATTCTATATCAAAGTCTAAAGGCAAAAAGAAGATTCATTGCTATAAGCGCACGGAACCGATTCATATGAAGAGAGATTGTCCAAAGTTAAAGAAGCAGACTGAGGAGAAACGTGATGCATAATTCAGATTGCAATAATGATAATATGCTTTTACTTTCATCAACTCAATTCATGGTTGCATGAATTCTTGATTCATGATGCTCTTATCACATAACACCTAACAGGGAGTGGTTACTTCATATAGGTCATCTAATTCTGACTTAGCCTATTTAGTTGATGATACATGTTACAATATTGTTGGTATTGGTGATGTCAGACACATTCCAGATTTGAAGAAGAATTTGATTTTCTTGAGCACTCTACATAAAAATGGTTTTATTCCTAAAGCAGATGAAGATAAGGAAACCATCATAATTGTTAAGGGTGCACTGACTATGATGAAAAGAAAGTTGACAGGTAATATCTACAAACTGTTGGGGAGTACAGTTGTAGGTGAAGTTTATTCTGTTGAGTAAAATGATGATATACAAAGCTATGACATATGCGTCTGGGTCATGTTAGTGAAAGTGAGATGACTGAATTGCTTAAAAGAAAGTTGTTGGAAGGTGTTAAAAGCTGCAAGCTCAATTTTTTTAAGTTTTGTGTTCTTGAAAAACAAACAACAAACTATAGTCAGTTTTCTAACTGGAAAGCACAAAACTAAAGAGATTCTTGATTATGTGCATTTTGATGTATAAGACCCAACCAAGGAATCGTCATTGAGAGGATCTCTGTATTATGTTACATTTATTGATAATTTCTTCTCGAAAGTTTGGGTGTATTTTTTGAAACAGAAATTAGAAGTTTTCTGCAAATTTAAGTTGTGAAAAGCTAAGGTGGAGAACCAAACTGACGTAAATATCAAGTATTTGAGATTTGATAATGACATAGAGTACACAGATTCACAGTTTCAGAAATGTTGCGAGTAACAAGGGATTAAGAGGCAATTTTTAGTGCAAGACACCATAATAGAATGATGTTGCAGAAAGGATCAATAGGTCCTTAACTGAAAGGGTAAGATGCTTGAGATTGAATACATGACTTCCTAAGAGTTTCTGGGTTGAGGATGTGAATATGACATGCTATCTCATTAATAGATCCTCTCAGGCATTATTGGGTGGCAAAGTTGCATAAGAGGTATGGATAAGAAATCTAATTAATTTTGATCACTTACGAATCTTTGGTTGTCCTGCTTATGTGCATGTACCTGGAGATGAAAGATCAAAACTTGATTCAAAATCCAAGAAGTGATGTGAAAGAATACAAGTTTTAGGATCCGATTGAAAAGAAGATGGTGATCAGTAAAAATGCAGTCTTTGATGAGCAGTCCATGTTGCAACAGAATCAAGAAAATGTGCCAGAAAATAGTTCTAGTTCAGATACAGTGCAGATGGATTTAGAATAACACTAAAAAACAACTGAGAGAGTTGAATGTTCAAATCCAATACCCGGTGATTCCAATACATATGATTTACAGAAATTACACTCTTGTCAGAGACAGACAAAGACACACCAATATAAGGCCTCTTAGTAGATTGAGTCATTAAAACCTGGTCTCTTGAGCACTTCTGATCAACAACAATGATTTAACCACTTTTCAAGAAGCTATCACGAGCAAAGAGAAAGAGAAATTGATGAGTGCAATGGTTAAGGAGATGAAGTCTTAGCAGAAAAATTGCACATGAGAGCTAGTTCGACTTCGTGAGGGAAAGAAGGATATTGGATGCAAATGTGTGTACAAAATGAAACTAACAATGTCAGAATAAGAAGGAAAAAAGTTCAAGGCTCGACTGGTAGCAAATGAATTTTCATAGCAGAAGGTGATAAATTATGACGAAATCTTTTCTGCGGTGGTAGGACATACTTCAATCAGAGCATTGCTTGCATTAGTAGCTATTTGGGATTTGCATTTGGAGCAGATAGATGTTAAAAATGCATTCTTGCATGGTGATTTAGAGGAGTAGATTTACATGGAACAACTAGAACAGTTCACTCGACCTGGACAGGAGTATTTGGTTTGCAGATTAAATAAATCGTTGTATGTGTTATAACAGTCTCTAAGATAATGATACAAGCAGTTCGACTCTTACATTATTCAAATTGGCTACAAGAGACGTGAGTATGATTGTTGTCTATGTCAAGAGCCTTGATGATGGTTCTTTTATTTTTCTGTTATATACTGATTGCTGTAAAAAAATATACATGATGTCCTTGGTTTGAAAGCTTTATTGCGCCAGAAATTTAACATGAAAGACTTGGACCCTACAAAAAATATTCTTTTAATGGAGATTTATCGAGATAGAGGCACAAGACGACTGTGTTTATCTCAACGAGACTATGTTGAGAAAGTGTTGAACATGTTTGAGATGAGCAAAGCAAAGCTTGTGAGCACTCCATTGGCAAATCATTTTAAGCTTTCTTAATAATAGTGTCCGAAGATAGATAGGGAAATCGTAGACATGACAAATGTTTCATATGTCAATGCAGTTATCTATTTGATGTATGCAATGACATGTACTTGACCTGATTTGGCTCATGCTGTTTGTCAAGTCCATAAATACATGTTTAAACTAGGAAGACGACATTGAGAAGCTGTCAGATGGATTTTCAGGTATCGGAAGAGTACTGTAGGACATATAGTTCCTTTTGACATTCAGCAGAATGATTCTCTAGTTGTGGGGTACGTGAATTCAGATAATGCAGATGATTTGGATGACAAAAAGGTCTATAAATGAGTATGTGTTTACTCTTGGTTGAGGGCCTATATGTTGGAAATCAACATTTCAGTCTATTGTGACATTATCTACAACTGAAACTGAGATATGGAAGTAGCTAAAGTTGCTAAAGAAGCCTTATAGCTCACTGGGCTAGTAAAGGAACTGGTGTTAAGCAAAGTGGAGTTCAGTTGCATTATGGTAATCAAAATGCTATTTATTTGGTTAAGAACTAGGTGTACCATGCAATAACCAAACATATTGATGTCAGGTATCACAAGATCAGA
>JXCR01006422.1:260946-338635 GCA_002079205.1 Phalaenopsis hybrid cultivar
TGGCTCATTCTACTTACTCTGCTGTTCAAGCAATTTGCTTAGCAGTGTCTGGTGTTAATCATCCTTCAGATCAACAAAAGATTTTGGAATGGGTCACGTATGTTCTCTTGTTTTTCTTTTCATTCATACCTAAACGAATGTTTCCATTACAGTGACATATCATGATGCAAAGTAATCAAGCTTATTCTAGACATATTATGTGCAGTTCTATTGTTTTCTTAGGCTAAATTGTATATATATATATATATTAGTATGATTATTGACTTTAAATGTTGTTGTGATAATATGCCTATATTATACTACTTTTGGTGTCATTTATAATTGCATAAATTATGTGGCGCTACATCTTCCATCTGTCAATCTATTTAAATACTCTTATAATTACAGCTCATCTGAAATATCTTTTAATTGATGCCTAAATTTAATCAACATAATCCAATTCTAATCTTGAATCTATCATTAGCATTTCACTAAAGATGACCTTCTCCACCAAGGTCATATCTACTTCACTAGGTCCTGGTATAACGCATTACTTAGGAGTCTAAGGGGTTGTTTGGGGCAGTTGTTGATTATTTATAATCTGCTGATGAGCAGATTATTTTGATAATCTGCAGATTATCAGAATAAGCTAGCTTGCTGTTTGGGGTAGCTTATTCAGAATAACTTATTGGTAGTTATGACTGTATAAATGACATTTCTGCCCCTATTTGGTAAAATTGTTTGGGGTAACTTATTCAGAATAGCTTATTGGTAGTACAGAAACATATAGTGCAGAAACTTAAAATCATCACAGATCAGTTCCAAAAGATGACATACAGTTCTCATACTCTCGTGAGTGCCAGAAAAAATAAAAAAAGGATAAAGACAAGTACAACTACAATGAGAAATATTAAAATATTTAATTTCAAACTTTGACTACGTTTGTCCTTAGCTACACTATCAACTTGGGAAGAAACCGCAACGAGCTGAAACACCCTTGCGACAACTGTATAATTGTCTCTCAAAGCTATGAGGCCGACGCGACGCGAGCAATGGAGCCGGTAGTCTGCAATAACACAAAGCTACTCTCTCTGTCACTGAAGTCCTAGAAGTCATGTTGATATAACTGCGAAAATAAAATAAAAAAAATCGAATGTAATATCTTTTCAAAAAAAAGAAAATACACATAAAAATTGATCTATAATGTACGAAGAAAATAAAAACTTGATGGATTAGCTACCATATATAGCATATGCTATAGACTCTCTCACAGCAGCCATCTCAGCCATAACCTCCGCGTCGTGAATTTCAAATTCATTAAAGTCATTCTCATCCTCAGGAACTGAAGGTCCGATTATAATTTCTGATGGTTCTTCATAGACATTCAGCTCATCGTTATCAGCCATACTAAAATCCGTATCTGAACGTGAAGGGTGTCGTTAGATGAAATTAGGAAGTGACATTGTTGTCATCACAATATGCACCTGTTTTTTAAATAGATATGACGACATATCACGTAGGATGACTCATTGCTTCTTCCAAACCCCAAACGTTCTTTCAATTACCCCACGTAAAGAGGAGTGACATTTGTTAAATACTTTTTTCCTACCACGAATAATGTCACTTGCTCGCTCAAAATCAGGAATATGATACCTAGTGTCTGGATATGACTTCAAATAACCCTTCTACATAGGGTATCCAACATCAACCAAATAGTATTTTCATGTTATGGAAGATATTGTTATTTGCAATAAATACCTATAACTAAGAATTTTATAAATCAAAACATACTTGAAGACGGATGAGGAAAACCCTACGATCTATTCCTAGTAGCATAGGAGAAAATCCGACTATCATGTGCACTCCATTCCCTGCCCGCCATAACATATGTGAAACATATGTTGAAGTCACATACTGCCATGATATTTTGAGTAGTTGAACCACTTCGACCAATGTAAGCCACCTTGTCCTGGCTGGGTATTCGGGCATAAATGTGAGTATCGTCAATTGCACCTATACAATTTTATTTTACAGAGTTAGAAAATATTTATATTTTGATATGTACGTAAAGAAAACAATAGTTATCTTGAAGTAAGGCATGTAACAGGAATCGGTTGCGATTTGTCTTGGAGTATTAGCAAATGATGGATCCTCCGGTCTGATGATTTTAGCGGCTAAGCTAACTAGTGCCTGTATGCCTCAATGTCGATCTCCGTGAGAGAAGTTGCAGAAGGACGAAGGAAGAACGGGAGGGCGAGAGTCGAAGGGGAGAGCGAGTGAAGGGCACAAGAGGAAAATTTACCCTAACGCGTGGACACATGCCACCTCCCGCTTCGCGCATCCTTAAGATATTAGGGATCGGCGTTATGGAGCGACAGGAAAACGCCTTACCAACGCTCTATTTAAACAATGTGGCGGTGTTTTGAAAACGCCGCCGCAGGTCAATAAGCTACCCCAAATTGGCCCTAAACTCTAAGTTTTTTATGCACGATGAGAGAAGGTTTCAGAAGAGAGTGGAAATTTCTATTTGGTGAGAATGATTTTTTAGGCGTTCAGTTTGCATCACCTTTCTGCACCCATTTTTCCGGATTAATGTATCTTGCTTGTCCTAGCTTGACTGGAGGTGTTTTTGCTCTTCTACTTACAAGAACTTTTAATTTTTTTTGGGTCTTTACATACATACCACCCAATTCTTATGTATTTACATATCTAACACCCAAACTTTGATTTTTTATATTTATACCATCCAAAACTTTATTTCACGTTGCAATTACCACTATTTTAACCTGTAAAAGGTGAAATGCATCTTTTAATGCATTAGTAATGTAGCATATATGTAAAAATTGAAGTTTAGGTGTTAGATATGTAAATAGATACGAATTAAGTGGTATGCATGTAAATCTTCCTTAGTTTTCAATTGCAGTGATCTATTTCCTTGTCCTGTCAAGATAATCATAGAGAATGATGCTGTGGCAGCAATGGCAAGTGGAACATTGGGGAAGCTCCATGGCTGTGTATTGATTGCAGGCACTGGTTCTATTGCTTATGGTTTTTGTGAAGATGGAAGACAAGCCCGTGCCGCAGGTGCAGGGCCTATACTAGGTGACTGGGGAAGGTTAGATATTGATGAGCACCATTCTCACCATTGTTCAAGTTAATTCTTAAATTTCTTTTAGTATGTTGTGCTACTCTTCACTTCAGTTGTAGTGAATAACATTTTTTGTTTAGATAGTGTCTTTTTCGTGGGTTGATTTTTCAAATATCTAGCATATTTGATTTGTTTAACTTCATTCCAGTAAGTTCTCGTTTTTTTTTCAGATCTCAATGAATCTTGTAACTAAATGCTTATTCTGTAAATTGTCTTGTAAAATTCGAGGATACTTTGGACTGCTAAACCACACAACACAATTCATGAATTATAGAATATTATATGTTAAGGGTAGTGGTACAAATCATGTGCGGTAAGTAGACATTCTCAAGTTTAATTTTTGCAAGAAAAATGAATTTCTGCTGAATACCAAACTTTTGGAAAGGAGCGTTTTTTTTACTGTGCTAACTTCCTATGTTTTTCTGTAAAATTGCTAATAAATATTTGAATATAAAAAAAAATATATTTCAATAATAATAAGGTATATTCTTTAGAATTGCCAGTAAAGATTCCAGGAAGAAAACATTTCTGGAGTTCAAATTGATTTGGTGTGGTGCTTAGAACTAGACATGCGGACAAAACATTTTTGGAGTTCAAAATGAGATTTTTTTGAGCTACGCTACTTATGCTTATGGGGAGCATTCAACGCAACATAGGGAACATAAATTTAAAGTGGTGCTGTCAATTGACCTACTTACATTAAAAGGAAGAAAGGCGGGGTTTTGCCATAAAAAAAATAAGTCACAATGTTATAGGAAAAAGGATATCTGACATTTCAATCATTAATTGATAGAAATAATGTCAAACTATTGAGAATTATGTATTTTTTCTTCAATGATATTCATGCCATACAAGAGAGGAGGCCATTTTGACTACTTGGACTAGCAGTCAATCAATTGACTGATCTATTTGACCCCATATTACCAATTTCTTTTGAATTTAAAAAATACCATTCTGAATTGATACCCGCTAGTGATGTGAAACTCATACCTGTAGTCATTAGAACATATGCCTTTTGCATTGCACAAACCTATCTTTGTCATGTTTAATTTCATGTGCTTTCGAGTAATTGGAGGAGGGAATCTAGCTTCTGAGTTTGATTTTTTGCAACAATCATACGATGTTGTTGGTATAATTTGATGTATCTTTGGATAGTACCTCTTGATATTTATTAACGAACAACACACTCAGTTTGTCAATCTCCATCCGAACTTTTAGTTTAGATTTTATGGTGTTATACAAAATTCTATATTACATTATCATAGAAGTTACATTAGGATTTTATTTATTTCTTGTTATGTCCTATTTATGTTCCTTTTATTTCCGGCTAGTTATAGGTGTTTCTGCCTTTTAGTTTATTTGATTTGATTTTTTGCAATCTTGAAGATATGAGTGTTATTTCTTTCTTAAGTTTAGGATTCTCTCCTAAATTTAGGACATATGGATGCTTTTTCTTTCCTAAGTTTAGGATTCTAGTAAGCTGTATTAAGCTAACATTTTGTATCAATAAAGAGATTCAGCTCAATTCTCCAAACCTACATAGTATTAGAGTTAAAGATCCTACCCTAGTCGTCGGACCTCTACCTGCTTGGCCAAATCTTTTTTCTACAGCATAAATCTTCCTTCTATTTTTTTTTTCTCCAGGGCCGATGCTCCTCCATTCAGCCAGAATTCCCTGTTGCAGACCCTCCTTTCGCCAGAACTTCTTCCTACAATCGAAAAATCTTCCCTATAGTTTGCCAGATGTAGGGATTGATTTCTTTCGTATCTTGGCGGCCGATCCTCTCCTTTGGCTCCGTTGGAGCCATGGCTGATTCCTCCACCCCTGAACTTTCGTTCGACGTTCTTGATTCCATTGGTGGTTTGACATCTATCTCAATCTTTTTGCAGACAGGAGGGTATGAACGCCAAATGAATTTTTTGATTACCACTCATAAACTCAGCGGTTCCAATTTCCTCCAGTGGTCTCAAGCTATTTTGTTGTTCATCAAAGATCGGGCTAAGTTTGGCCACCTCACATGTATGTTTCGAGAACCTTCGAAGACTGACCCAACATATTAAGCGTGGGAAATGAAGAACTCTATGGTTATGTCACAACTAATTAATTATATGGAAACCTATATTGGTCGTTCTTACCCGTTTTTTCCATCTAAAAGTGCCTTCTGGACAGTCGTTCGTGATACCTACTCAAACTTAAGTAATTCTGGACAACTCTGATCTTTATAATAAGGTTTGCGAGGCTAAACATGGATCGAAAATGGTGACCCAATACTACGACGACTTGGTTGTTTTATGAATAGAATGTGACCTCTACTATGATTACGCTTGAGACTCTCGTGCAGACCTTTCTCTTTTCTATAAGATTCGAGAAAGGATCACGTGTTTTCATATCTAGCTGGTATGAACAAGGATGTTGATGAAGTCTGCGGCCGTATACTTGGCCATGACACTCTTCCTTCAACTTGGGAAGCATTAACCGAGATCTGTTGTGAAGAAAGCTAGGGACTTGTCATGCTCGATAACTCAACTACTTCTATCTAGCCGCCTGCCTTGGTCTCCAAATGTACTCCATACTTTGCCACACCGTCTTGAGCCAATTACTCCGCATGTGATTTTTGCCAAAAACCTTTTCATACCGTGACAAGTGTTGCAAGCTCCACAATAAACAAAAAAAATACTTCTTCGGCCAAATCTTCCGTGGCTAAAGATCTCTCTACAACCTTAGAATCCACAACAGCTCAGCTGGCCTCTACTCAGACCATTATCGCCTCGTCAGACTTTATTAAGAGTTAGGTGGAACATTTGATTAAGTTGCTTGGTTCTAGTCATTTCTCCTTAACGTCTCTATGGCTCTCGCTTGTTTTTCTTCTTTGGATTCATGGATTATCGATTCAGGTGTCACGTACCACATGACAGAGTTTTCTCATATTTTTTTGATTTATTTTCCTTAGTCCGGGCGAGATACAATTAAAATTGTCAACGACTTCTTTATTTCCATTGTGGGTAAATGATCGGTTTTACTAACGGTCGGGTTGAATTTGGAATTTTTGTTACATGCTCCATTGCTTAAGTGTAACCTCTTTTCGGTCAGTAAGTTAACATGTGATCTTGATTGCGTAGCTCATTTTTCCCTTGATTTTTGTGTCATTTAGGATCGTCATTCAGTGAGTGATATGCAAGAGAAAAGAAAAAATACAACTAACAATTTCAATCACTCACTGAATGACGATCCTAAATGACACAAAAATCAAGGGAAAAATGAGCTACGCAATCAAGATCACATGTTAAATTACTGACCGAAAAGAGGTTACACCTATGCGGATAGCTGGGCTTAATTTTTTCCCAAAAAAAATGGCATTTGATTTCGTTAGCTCTCAATCTCGTAGTTGCATTTTTTCTTTTCTCTTGCATATCCAATTATACTTTTACATTATTATTTGGGTCATCTCAACCTTCATTATTTAAAACAATTGTACTTTTTGATATTTATTGATAAAAATCCATCTTCTTTTAAATGTACAATTTGTGAATTAGCTAAACTTCAATGTGTATCATGTCCACTTCATTCATACACTCCTTCCTTCCTCTTTTCACTTATTCATGGTGATTTACGGGAACTGTCTCGAACTTCTAGTTATACCAATAAATGATTATTTCTTACTCTAATTGATGGCCACACTTCTATGTCTTAGGTCTATAAATTAAAAAATAAATCCGAAGCAACTGTCACATTTAAAAATTTTTACCCCTTCATTCTAACCAAATTCAAAAGCATTGTTCAAGTTCTTTGAACTGACAACGATTATGAGTAATTTAACTCTATAATGGGCGAATTTTTGGATAGTGAGGACATCCTCCATCATAGTTCCTATATGAATACACCTCAACAAAACGTGGTAGCCGAGGGAATAGATTGAAAAATTTTCAAAGTTGCTCGTTCCATTATGTTTCAACCTAATGTTTCTTAAGCATTTTTAGAATGGCATAGTTTCTATCGCTACATACCTCATCAATAGAGTTTCCATAAAAATCCACAATTTGCGGATTCCATTATCCATCTTGATGTCATGTTTTCCTACCAACTGGTTCTTTTTCTTATTACAACAACAACAACAACAACAAAGCCTTAATCCCACTACGTGGGGTCGGCTACATGAATCCTTTTTCTCCATTGCGTCCTATTTAGTGTCATATTTTCATTTAGTTCTAGTAAATTAAGATCATTTTAATACAATAAGCCCAAGTCTTCCTGGGTCTACCTCTGCCTTACTTAACACAAGTCGAATTTAAAACATCTACTCTCCTAATCGGATCTTTTTCTTATTAGATCTCAAAATTTTTTGGTGCACGACCTTTATTTGAAACATAGCCCTGACATGTTATAAACTTGATCCCCGCTCAATTTAATATATCTACCTTGGCTTTTCTGCCACTAAAAAAGGATATTGATGTTTTGATTCTACCACCAATAAAATCTATGTTAGTGTCGATATCTCTTTTTTTAAAAATGTGTCATTCTTTCTTATCCTTGTCTCAAGTGAGGAGGGTCTTGCATTTTTGGACACTGTTCCTTTTCTGAGTCCGATGGATATTTTTTCTACTCCTACAATCATTGTTCCTGGTGCACCTTTGATCCCGCTAGATTCATCACCAGTTGAGCCAACACCACCACCACCCCCTCTCCATGTCTATACATGTCATACAAAACCCTCTGTTGAGAGTTGTCCCAATCCCCTATCGTCGAGCCTCTGCTCTGCTGTAGGTTTTGGAGTACGCTCTAGTACCAGTACGATGCTCTTTCCATTTACTCGGGTCACTCCTGATCCAAGTGAAGATTTGAATATCTCTATTAAGTTATGCACACTTCACCGCCTTTATCCCGTTGCAAAATAAGTCTCGTTCCACATCGTATCTCCGTCCTTCAAAGCATTTGCCACATCATTAATGGATTGTTATCTTCCATCCACTATTGAGGCGGCTTTGGCTAACCGACCCCAGAAAACTGTTGTCATGGACGAGATGAATGCCGTTCAGCACAAACATACTTGAAACAAAGCATTTGCCACTCTTATGGCTCCTTTGAACGCAATAAGGCACGATTGGTCGTCAAAAGTATTGACAAATTTATGAGGTTGACTATGAAGAGACTTCTGAACTGGTTGCTAAACTAAATACCGTTCTAGTTCTGTTATCCCTATCCATGAATCTGAACTGAGGAGGTTTATATGTCTCTCCCATTGAGATTTGACTCGACTTCTTCCTGTGGATAAGTGTGTCAATTGTGAAATTCCTTCTATGAATTGACACAATCCTCACAGGCCTCGTTCGACAAGTTTACGCAAGTTGTAGTTGGCTATGGTTTCTCTTATCCCCAATCTGATCATACACTATTTTTTCATCATTCGTTCGATGATCGTATTGTCATTCTCATTATTTATGTCGACGACATCCTGCTCACAGGTAACGATCTGCTAGCCTTGGAGTCTCTCAAGCCATTCTCACTGCATCTTTTGAGATGAAAAACTGGGCTTCCCTCTAGTATTTCTTAGGCATGGAAGTAGTTTGGTTCTCTCTGCGCATTTGCCTTTCCTAGCAGAAATATGTAATGAATTGATTGACCGGGACTAATCCACTTCTTTGCAAATTGATTGTTGTCCTGATGGGCCTCATGGGCAAGCTCATTTACCATGCCCATATGTGCCCGAACATTTGTTGCGCCTTTAGTGTTATAAGTCAGTTTATACATGACCCATACAAATATCATTTTGCCGTTGTCCTAAAAGACACCTAGCTCGGGTTTGTTGTGCACTCATCACACTTATCGCTCTGTTTCGCTCTGTTATAGACATATATTTTGGGTTATTATTCCTTCCAGTGTTGGAACATTGTCACTTGGAACGGTGAAAGACAGTTCGTTGTGTTGTTGCCCATAGTAGTGCTGAAGCCGAGTTTCATTTTGTCTTTGGGTTTGTGTGAAACGCTATGATTGCGCATCTTGCTCTGTGAGTTACGCATTTCAATTACTATTCATCTGCAGTTTTTTTTGTGACAATAAAGCCTCCATCAACATTGCTTTTAACCGGGTCAAACATGATCGTACTAGACATTTTGAGATTGGTTGTCACTTATCAGGGAGAAACTCGATATGGGGAGATTTGTGTTATGTTTGTTCCATTCGTTCGTCAACTGGTCGATACTCTCACAAAGAATCTTCCTCATACGTTATTTGATGATTTCAAGTTTTAGCTTAACGTGATTGACATCTATGCCTCAATTTGAGGATGAGTGATGAAAGTTATATTAGGATTTTATTTATTTTCTATTTTTGTTTTTCCATTTATTTCTGGCTAGTTATAGGAGTTTCTGTTTTTAGTTTATTTGATTTGAAATATGTGTGTTATTTCTTTCTTAAGTTTAGGAGATATTGGTGTTATTTTTTTTCCTAAGTTTAGGATCCTAGTAAACTGTATTTAAACCAACATTTTGTATCAATTAATATATTGTGCTCAAATTTCCAAACCTACACATTGAGTCCATCGCAAGGTGTTATTAAAAATTTAATGTTTTGTCATAAGCTATGTTACATAGCATTCCTTGTAGTGTGCCCACAGTAAATGATCCCATGCAAACCATACATTAAAACATAAGTCGGATGAAAGTGTGGAAATCCAAGTTTTATATACATTTTTGTACTTGTCTATATATATATATATATCTGTGTGTGTGTATTAATTTTTATATGATTCTGTTGCAAGAAATGACGATTGCAATCTCATAAAAAAAGTAGAGAAAAAGGTGGGTAAACCAATAATTTTCTTTTCTGATGCTGAAATTTCAATGCAGGAAAATACAAATTTACACTAGTTGGAAAGTTTCAATTAGGTTGCCCTAAGATGGAGATCATCAGGAAGGTTTTTGAAGATTTCAAGCTGGTTGAGAATTGACAAGTGGACCATTTCGACGGAAGACATGTTATGATACAACTGAGCACAAAAGATGATTACACGAGGATTTTCTCAAAGAAATTCATCACAATTGAGGGCAAACATATGAAATTGCTCAAATGGCCCCCTAATTTTGATCCCGGTCAAGAACCCCCAATTGCATCTATCTGGTTCTCATTACCTGAACTCAAGCTTCATTTCTTTGATCTACCTATCTTATATGCAATTGAAACTATCCTTGGAAAACCTTTGCAGATAGATTTACCCACAGTTCATTTCTCAAGACCCTCTATTGCAAGGATTTTGATTGAACGAGATATTACACTACCAGATGTAGAAGAAGTCTGACTTGGATCTGCCCACAATGGTTATTGGCAAAAAATTATTATAGAACAAAAACCATACTACTGTAAGTACTGCAAGATGTTTGAACACCATCAGGAGAAATATTTCAAATTGCACCCACAGTTGAAAACCACTAGTTAAAAGCCTGAACACGCTTCCAACAGACCTGATGACAGCCAACCTGAGGAGGGAAACACCACAATACAGGAGTTGGTGTTTGCCCCTGGGATCCCTTCTCCTGACCATACTACAATGGATAATGTTCGAACTGAAAATCAGGATAGTCCTGCAGCTCCTATTCAGGAAGCATCAGGTGCAGATGTAACAATTCACCTTTCGCATACACTGAAAACTATCGCGGTGGCAACGACTGTCTCTCCTCCTACTGCGGTTCTAATATCAAATCAAATCGAGGATTACATGAGCTAGTCTTCATGACATGTTTACACTTCTCGGCGGAAGAAGAAGCCTAGGGGCTCACTTCAACTTGGAAACTTAATGGATGATACTTTTGTGACTCCTGACAATGACACGACTCTTCAAAGCTTGTTATCTGGTTCTACTCCTAAAATTAGAGGAAGAGGCATGACTAAACTGACTCGTCCCTAGCTACTGTTTTCTGCATGTTTTAAATTTGTTTTTTAATTTTATTGAGTATATCAGTATCTTTAGTTAGAGTTTTTATGTTCTTGTATCGTATGGGTAGGGTGTCTATTTGGGCTCTTCTCATATAACCTTTATGTATCCTTTTCTAATTCAATAAAATTAGCCNTTATTATGGGGACTTCAGAGTTTTGAAAATGTTTGTTTATAGGATAAAATTTCTTTCGGCCCATAGTTAATTGCATCTCCATTTGAAAACTCATGAGCAATATTAATTTGTTATATTTCGAATGCATTTCATTTCAAAACATTAAATCTTCTTAGAAGAATCTTAAACCCTTATCTGTCTAGCATCATTAAGCCAATAAGTTAGCTTGATGTTTGATCTAGTTATATTTTTTCATTGTTTGCTATTTCTTGTTCTTAAATTTGATGCGGGAGCATCTAGGAGGCCCCATTTACGCGACTCTGCTATAGTGGTGTGAATTGCTACTGTATAGTGCATGTTTTCATGATCAGCTATAATCCCGCGACCAGGCAAGCGTTTATTTTCATGCATGAACTGAACCGATTCAGGTATTTTTCACTGTTGTGGAGTTGGCCAACCCTCTTGGGCTACTCATCGCTATCTTATTATATCTTGCTTTTCTGATGTTCTAGGTTTAATTTTTTCATGTGTTTTGTTTAGGAAAGCCGACTTCCGTTCTTCTCTCTTTGAAAGTTATATCTAAGGGATTGGGTTATGCTCTTATTGTTTTTCTCTCCCAATGTGGTGATTATCTTTCCTATCCCTTTTTGTATCTTCCCCATGACGCTCTCGTTTATCCTCCATCGCCGCAACCACCCCAAATGTCATTTGTTTGCTATTTTTTCACCACAGTCTTCTTATTCCAACTCTTCTTGCCCGTTGCCACAGTCCTCCTATTTCGCCCTTTCCACCCCGAACTCATTTCAACCACCTACGTTCACTCCCCAACCACCTTGACGACCACACCACACATGGATCGAGCTTTGGTGCGAGTTTGTGTCGTATTTGCTGTAATTTTCATTTCAAATGTGTTTGATTGTTACCAACTATTTTTTTTTAGTAATATAATATTTATTTTTTCTATTGTGGTTTGGTTTAGTTCCGATATCGTTTGATATTAGAGCTAGCTTAATCCTAGTCCTATAATAGGTTTACTAGCATCCACTAATACCCAACCCTATCTCCACTTAAAATTTTTCTTTTTCACCCTACAACACATTTACATACCTCCTTCCACCTATCCACACCCAAAACCTAGCCAATCCACCAAGGAAATAATCCCTAGAAGCCTGATCGAGGGGAAAAGACACAATGCCATGTATGATAAATTCATAAAGAATTATCCAGGGATATGCAATGGGAAACCCGCCAATTACAATTGATGCTTGCCACATTCAAGAGGAGTTAATTAGGATGGGTCGCCCGTAACCACAATAGTGACTTGTTAGATTGAAGGAATGGATTGATTCTCTTCCACCACCCAGATTCCAGGGATGAAAATCTCTACGTTGAAGATGTGACTTGAAATATCTGAGAGGACAAAATTTTAAAGTAAATGTGGATTTGCTATATTTCAACGGTTACATGGCTACAAACAAGTTCATTGAGTGGCTCTGAACCTTAGAATGTGTCTTTGAGTGTTAGGACATCCCACCAGACGGAATGTTGAAACTAACCACCAACATGTTAAAGAATAGTACATTATTTTGGTTGCAAAATTTGAAGCACCTATACCAGTGTGAGGGAAAAAGACAAGATCATTACCTGGTCCTAGATGAAACTAGAGATGTAGTGCCAGTACCTATCAATTCACTATAGAGCAGATGTTTAGACCTCATTTTCAAAAGTGGAGAGAACACATCACCTGAATAATTGGGGTATCAAGACTCCCAATTTTTCTACCGTTATGGAGGTTATTGTGGGCTTGTGCACCCTACCCTGATCCTGTTTGGCTAGCGACAAACCATATTGCTGCGATATCTATCGTAGTCGGCATGCTCGTAATAATAGGAAGCATAATTGTCCCTTTGGAACATCTGCGGTCATGGCTGCCTATTCTTTTTTCTCTCACCCAAATGAAGGCTTTTCACATCACGAACCAATGGGGTGCTTCTCGGCTTTTTTGGTTGCCTTGCTCCTACCATTACTACGCACCCTGTCGCCCACCCGCCCCCCAACACACACACAGCTGGACAATCATTGAAGCATTGTGATAGTTCACAGTTGGAACATAATGCGATACTCTTTCTTCCAAGTTTGTTGGAGCCTTGGATGTTTGAGACCAAGGGGGTTATCATTGAAGGAGACGGCGAGTATATCATTAATTTCATTAGTGAAGTTTGGAAGGCCACAGTTTTGCAACATTTACGTGACAATGGGGCCGACAAAGCTCGTCTTTCTGAGTTCAAACAAGTTCTTTTCTTATTTAGTGATAAAGAATGTAACAAAACAATCCTTTTTTTTGCGAGGCTGGCTTTGGATAAGTCTTTTGTTTGGGACGCTCACACTTGTGACCCCTCTTTTTTGAATGTGGCGACGGACTGAGCTCATCACATTGCTCTTTTTTTGTAGTTTTTATAACTCTATTATCTTTTTGATTAATTCAAAATGTAATATTTTACGACAACCACTATATTTTACAGACAAGGTTCAATCCCAGGATCTTACAGTCATAGTACACTTAGGGGAAAATTCAAGCCAATCTCGTCCGAGAAGACACTATTTTCGAGTTAAAAACAAGTGGAACCAACTGACATTCCTAATTCTTTTCTCGTCAGGAAGTGTTTCAAGTGTCATGAATTTGGGCATATTGAATCATATTGCATAACCATGAGAAAAATCTTTCACTGATCGGAGAATATTTGAAGAATTGAATAATGACACAATAGATACGAAAGAGAGCGAGGACACAAGAGAAGTACCAGTTGTCATCTAACGACAAAGAGATGTCATTAATTCTAGTTGAACCCATGAGAGAAATTTTAGCTTGATAGTAACTTTTCTAGAAGTTAGTGAGTCTGATATAATAGAATTCATGTAGAGTGTGTAGTTGTGGTGCCTCGAACTACATTTTTGTAGGCATTCAGACAAGCATCAGTAGGATTGACATTGGATGTCTGAAAGGGTCATGAGTTTGAGCCGATACTAGACATGGCCATGTTTGATGAGCCGATACTAAACATGTGAGAACTTCATATAAAAAGATTTCTAACTTTTCAGATATATAGCCTTCCTCCTGAGTTGACCCTACTTAGTGATGTGTATTTCTATAAGACAATAGGGAGTCATTTGTATATTAAAATCGATTCAACAGTGTACCCCTGCAGAGGATCAAACAGGATAAATGAGCTGCAATGTTGGGGATCACCTCATGCTCTTTGTGGTAAAGAATATTCTACAGTGGGATATAGGTCATTTCCGAGTAGAAGATGTCACTCTTGAGTGGTTACACATCAGTGTGGCCTAGCCTGTTTGAGATGTCGTTCCAGATTTGGCCCCTTCTAACAGCCTTGTCTATCAGAGACATCCAGTTGAGTACGAGAAGTGGGAGAAACATATTATATATTTATTTGTCTGGGATTTGGCTTGTAGCTCCAGCTCAGGTTGGCCCAATGTGGATGAATACCTATTCTATTAGTATGTCCATTGGAATGACACCACCTACATGACTGCCTTACGAGGAATTTGTAACATTGTCGTTACTTTCAACGGGGCCAAATCGACTACTTTGAGGCGTCAAAAACTTTAACATATAAGATTGAAGCTCCCCCAACCCCGAGAGACTGATGCGTGAGTGTCCGATAGCTTCTTTTTTCGTGACACTGCTACAGTGCCGCAAATTGATACAACACCGTGCATGTTCCCATGATCTACTAAAATCCCGTGACCATGCAAGCATCCGTTTTCATGCCTGGACCAAACCGGGCCAGGTTTTTTTGCTGTTGTGGAGTCGGTCAGCCCTCTCGGGCCACTCTTCGCCATCCTCTTATTATATATTTGCTTTTCTTATGTTCTAGGTTTGGCTTTTTTGTGTTTTTTGTTTAGGACAGCCGCAGACGTCCGTTCTTCTCCATTAGTGGGTTTTGTCCAAGAGATTGGGTGGTGCTTTAGCTGCATCTCTTTCCTGGGGTGGTGATTATCTTTCTTAGTCCCTTCCGTATCTTCCCCACGACACTCACGATCATCTTCCATCATTGCAGCCGCCCTGAACAACACTTGTTTGCTGTTTTTCACTGCAGTCTTTCTATTCCAGCCCTTCTTGCTCGCTGCCACCACCCCGAACAACCACCCCTCGCTGTTCTGCAGCCTCCCGCTTTGCCCCTTCGCTGTCATCATCCGGAAAACAGCAANATCCGATAGCTTCTTTTTTCGTGACACAACTACAGTGCCGCAAATTGATAGAACACCGTGCATGTTCCCATGATCTACTACAATCCCGTGACCATGCAAGCATCCGTTTTCATGTCTGGACCAAACCGGGCCAAGTTTTTTTTTGCTGTTGTGGAGTCAGTCAGCCCTCTCGGGCCACTCTTCGCCATCCTCTTATTATATATTTGCTTTTCTTATGTTCTAGGTTTGGCTTTTTTGTGTTTTTTGTTTAGGACAGCCGCAGACGTCCGTTCTTCTCCATTAGTGGGTTTTGTCCAAGAGATTGGGTGGTGCTTTGGCTGCATCTCTTTCCTGGGGTGGTGATTATTTTTCTTAATCCCTTCCGTATCTTCCCCACGACACTCACGATCATCTTCCATCATTACAGCCGCCCTGAACAACACTCGTTTGCTGTTTTTCACTGCACTCTTTCTATCCAGCCCTTCTTGCTCGCTGCCACCACCTCGAACAACCACCCCTCGCTGTTCTGCAGCCTCCCGCTTTGCCCCTTCGCTGTCATCATCCGGAAAACAGCAAACCTGATGTTTTCCTGCTGTCCCCTGGCTGTTGCAGCCTTTCCCACAATGCCTCGTCGCTCCACCCCACTTGCTGCCCTCGCTGTCCCAGCCCTTCGCTTTGCTGCCAATGCGATTCCAGGCCCTCCTTTTGCTGTCCCAACAACCCCCCAACCCATTTCGGCCTCCTACCTCCACTCTCTGACCACCTAATTGACCTCCACCACCCATGGATTGAGCCGTAATGTGAGTTTTTGCCATGTTTGTTGTAATTTCCCTCTCAAGTGTGTTTCATTGTTACCGCCTATTTGCTTTCAGTAATAATATTTACTTTTTCTAGTGATTTGGGTTAGAGATTGTATCAAAATACCTTCTACGCTAGATTACGATAGCAAATATGTTTTCTAACAGCCTGGTTGCTGTGTTCTCGTGGTTCCAAAATAGGCTAAAAGTGTTATCCTACTAATTATTATTTTTCCTTGATTTTGATGTAAGTGGTGTTGGACCATTGGTTTAATTAGTTAAACCAGATGAACTCGTTGATTCATGAGGTACTCCTATTAAAAAATGAATTCCTCACTGGCTGCATTTTAGCAGTGTGAATTTCCATCATCTACATTAAAGGTTATGTTTCTGCTTTCTTCTTGCAATCACGGGACATATTACTAGATACGTCACCTGAATAGAAATTTCAAACGCCTATTCAGATCTAACAGCCATTGGAGCGGGTCTGAATGTCAAAAAAAGGTTGATTAGGGTTCTTGCTAACCAAACTGTGTTCTTTCCATCTTTAGTGCTCAGGATTATACTCATCTTTCTTTATGCTTCAAGGCAAACACAAGCAGGACTTGAGAGAAAGAAATACTATAATGAATAAATTTTTAAGGTGGATGTATAATCCTTTACATAAAACAGATTTTGAAAGGAGATTTTGTTGCCGTCTTTTTGTCTTCTTTTTATCAGTATTTCAAAAATGAAACTCTGCTACTTTCTTTTGTAAAATTCTTCCTAAAGGTTTTTACAGATAATTGCTAACGTTCAACAGTTAAACATCCGGACTCTTATGTGAACAAGCTCATTCACTGCAATAATTTTGAGATTAGCGCTGAAACTTCTGGATGAGTATGCGTACACCTGCTGTTTTCCACATTCATTTATTCCTTTCATGGTTAAGGAACATCTTGAATAATTATACATATGCCCTTATGGCTGTATGCCCGGGCTGATGATTTTTTTCTACTTTTTTATTCTTTAATACTAAGAATGCTCTTCTTCCCAAGCTTCATGCACAGTTAATTTTTCTCGTTTTGGTTTAGAAGTAACGAAGGAACTTCCCATTCATGTACATGATGGCATCCATCCGAAGCATTCTTTTGGTGTTGAAAAATATCTTTACTGGATGATTGTTCTCATGGATCTATGCTACAAAATCATTACTTAGTTCTACCTTTACTTCCTTTTATTGTATGTTTATATACAAAAATTGTAGGTGACCAGATGTCTCCATTGCGCAGTGGTTATGGAATTGCTGCACAGGCATTAACGGCTGTTATTAGAGCTCATGATGGCCGTGGACCACAAACAATACTTACAAATAACATCCTCACTTCGCTTGGACTTTCATCTCCTGACGAAGTTATTGGGTATTATCTCTTTTCACTGAAATTCTTTTTATGCATTGCATGAAATGATTAATTTGATTTCAACTTGCAAAATATAGAAAGACTTTACTCAACAATTCTATGATCATTATAGTATGTGTTCCAGAAATTGAATTGTTAAAGATTTCAAAAAATAATAGCAAAAATAGAATTTTCTTTCTGGGAAACTGGCTAGCAAAGCGGCCTTTTTTAAGCTAGATCAGTTTTTTTTTTTTCTTTTTTTAAAGTTGTTGCTTCATAAAAGAAGCACAAACCACCCGGAACTTTGTTTAGTGGAAATAAAGATCTACCCTCTCAAACTCTGTGGCCCTCTTTTTAACTAATGCCGAGTTTCTTTGTTTAGAAATAATTGCTTAGAATTGTTTGCTTCTTTAATGCGAGCTGGCATACTGTTATTTTATCTACACCATGTTACATATGAAGCTGATTTTGAACATGAATTCGACCTTGAAACCATGCCCATGTTGGAACCTTAGCGCACGCGCGCACGCATACACACAGATATATATATATATATATATATATATATATATATATATATATCATAGACTCCTTTAATATTGATTGAAATAGTCTCCATGGATGGAAAAAATATTACATCAGAACTCTGCATGCAGAGTTGCTTGCTGAGTCCAATGTCGAGCAGACACGTGGAAAGCCGGGGCCCACCGGCATAAAAATGAAAAAAAAGAACGAAAACACGCGGCCCGACTCGACTGATGTGTTATAGGAATATTCCATCGCATAGGCATATTCTCTCACGTTATTTGGTTAACACATTCATAGTTAACTACAATGACATACAGTTTTATCTACCATAGCTAGGCAGTAAATAAATTCTTTTGGAAGTAATTTATTTGGTTAACACATTCATAGGTAATTCATTTTTGTTTCTTGAACAAGATAAACTTGGAAATCTTGAATTTGAAATACAAGGTGCCTAAACTGTCATGACAATTTAAAAAGACAATGAAGTACAAATGATTTGCATGGAGTCGCATTTTACTTATAACAGTTTAGAGTCATAAATTTATGCACGAAAAATTGTATTTCACTTTTAAAACGATAGTGATGGTGGTATTTTTGATGTGATGTTAAAGATTTGAGTTGTATGTTTGTTTAGGTGTTAGATATGTAAATACATAAGAATTGTGTGGTTGCATGCAAATGACGCTATTATTTTAAGGCTTGTCAACGAATATGATGCATCTATACACCCATGTGTTTGCACTCTTTCCAAATGAGAAAAAAACTTTTTTTTCTTCTTCTTCACTTTTTTTTTCTATTAACAAAAAACCCTTATAATTGCTATTGCAAGCCAAATTTCATGAGCATACCAAGACAAAATTTTCAGATTAATGTTCTATTTCCATTACTTCCTTATCTGGTGTAGGTGGACTTATGCAGATCCATCATGGGCTCGCATTGCTGCTCTTGTTCCAGTAGTGGTTGCTTCAGCAGAAGCTGGAGATGAGGTTGCAAACAAAATACTGCATTATTCAGTTCAGGAGTTGGCTGATAGTGTTAAAGCTGTAATCCAAAGACTTAAATTGTCTGGCGAAGGTGCAGTAATCTATAAATTGTGGTTTCTTAAAATGTTAACTGTAGTCGTTTTTTCTAATAATCTTTTAGAATCCAGTTTCATGAAGAACCTTTTGGTTCCAGATGGAAACAGTTCTTTTCCATTGGTAATGGTTGGAGGCGTTCTTGAAGCTAATAATAAGAAATGGGACATTGGAAAGGAAGTCCTAAAGCACATTTCAAAGGATTATCCAGGAGTTTTTTCTATTCGACCTGAGGCAAGTAAACTTTCTCTGCACCAATTTCTTTTGTTGGAATGAGATTTTGTTACATTTTAGTTAGTGAGTTGTAGCCTTTAATGAAAGATTCGATCTTTTGAAGTTTGGTGAACTGGAACTACTTCCAAACCGCTTTGCAAGTAGGCAGACTCTTAGGTTTCGTTTGGAAAGCTTTAAAATTATTTTTTTGTTTTATTGAAAACACTTTTATCATTTTCGGTGTCTTTTGATTGGTACACGTTTCTAAAAGTGCTTTTCATTAAACTTCATTTTGTAGTTATTTTATACCGTGATTTCAATGTGGCTTTAAAACACTGGTTTAATAGTTTTGACGAGGAGCTTCCTGTGATCCTGCAACTGCGGGATTCCGCAATTGCTGAATCGATCCCACGTCAGCGGGATGGAGAGCCAGGACCGATTCTTGTACTGGTAGAGGATTTTCATAGGATTTTTGCCATTCTATAAAGGAAAGAGCGGAAACACTCTCGCGGGAGGGAAATTTTTGTCTGGTTGGCAAATTCAGCAGGGATGCTTGCCTTTTCTAGTTTATTTCCTATTTATTTTCTTCTTATTAGGGTTTCTTTCTAATTTAAATGTTACTAAGATGAGAATGATTGGGTGGATGAGTAGTGGCTTGACTCTTAGAGACAAAATATGAAACGAATGTATCCGTGAAAGGGTTAGTGTAGCTCCAAGCGGATAAGATTAAAGAGAGTCATCTTAGATGGTTTGGTCACATTAAATGTAGACCATATGATGATCTTTTTAGGAGAGTAGATGTATTAGATTCAACAAGTAGACCTTAAAAAACTTGAGCATGTTATTGGAAAATAATCTTAATTTATTAGAATTAAATGAAAATATAACACTTAATAAGACACAATGGAGATCATTTAGCCGACCCCACTTAGTAGGATAAGGCTTGTTGTTGTTGTTGTTGTTGTAGGGTTTTTTTTCTAGTAAGAATTATTTATATGTTATTATGGTGTTGGTTTAAGAGATTTTTGCTTGATTTTGTGTTTGTTGTTGTTTTCTATCTCAAGGAGTACTGTATCATATTTTTTTTGCACATGGTGTGTCTGTAGCTTGTGTAGGAAAATGTGGTGAAGCTTTTGTCATTCGTGCATCATCATTTCAGAGCCATCTTTGCTATTTTCAGTCGGGACGGCCACCAAACGTCATCTACCCACCTCCAAACATTGTCGACCTCTAATACTTTCATTCTTTTACTATTCCTCCACCACATTCT
Source organism: Phalaenopsis hybrid cultivar (assembly GCA_002079205.1). Classification (NCBI taxonomy): domain Eukaryota; kingdom Viridiplantae; phylum Streptophyta; class Magnoliopsida; order Asparagales; family Orchidaceae; genus Phalaenopsis; species Phalaenopsis hybrid cultivar. The sequence goes on from JXCR01006422.1 coordinate 281,586, forward strand.
CACCAAATCCACTTGTCAATCACCTTTTAGGAGTCTTAGAACGATGTCATTAGATATCAGAGCCGACAAATCTTAAATTTTTGTGGATTTGTCTTTCTTGCCCCAAATCCAAAATTCCGGAAAAGAAAAAAAATCACTACCATACTCAAACCATTCTTATTGGAATTTCTATCCCCAACCCTAATATTCAAAATCCATCCTTTTTAACTTCACCAAAATTTCGCTCTGACATCTAACACAAACATATAATCACGACCAAGCTTGATTTGCAATACTATATCCACTAAAACTTAATCGGGAGAAATGATGCCAAACCATCAAGAAGAAATCGAGGTGTCCACAAACTTACTAGGGAGGATATGCAATGGATAATTCTTCAACTACAAAAAAGGCTTGCCGCCTTTAAGAGGAGACAATTCGAGTGGAGGTAATGAATCCCTTATATCGGAAGTTTCTGGTGATGAATAACCAATTTTTTGTTGATTTTACATAGAATATCAGAGAAGCCATGATCTTTGAGTAAAGGTGGATTTATCGGATTTGAACGTTCTCATGGATTCTGATGAGTTCATCGAGTGACTCTAAACATTAGAATGAGTTTTTTAGCACAAAGACGTTCTTCAAGGCAAAAGAGTTAAATTGATCGCTTTCATGCTCAGGAAGAACACTTCCTTATGATGGAAAATCGTCTATGCTAACCTAAGGACAAAAATAAAATCACTATTTGGTCCAAGATGAGAAGGGAGAAGCAGCGCAGCTTCATACCCTGACATTACCAACATAACATGTTTATAAAACTTTATAACTTGCGCTAGGGAGACTCTTCTATGGAGGAGTACACAATGGATCTGATCAACTAATGTTGAAATATGAGTTGGTGGAATCAAAGGAAAACACGATAATAAGATGCCTTGAAAGATTGAAACCAGCTATCAATAATGTGTAGCTGTAGCTGTATTGATCCCTACTTGATATACAAACCCTAGCTTTGAAGGTAGAGAAATAACAACATTACTATGTGACTGCTACACCTTGCATGCAGAGTTTATCTCCAAGATCAAGCAATAAGAGTACACCTAGCGGAGAGCACCAATGAATTCAAAGAGAAACCCATACAAAGTAGAGAAGAGGTAGAGATCGTCAACACTCTAAAATTTATCTCATCCAAAAAATGCTTCAAGCGTCATGATTTTAGGCACATTGCATCTGATTATTCAAATAGGAGGGTGAATTTTTTCACCAAGCAATGAGGAGTTGAAAAACATAGACAATGACACGAGATAAAATGAAGATGTCAGAAAGGAACATCAACTTACAGCTGATGATGCTAGTGATTCAAGCTGAGCTCATGAGAGAGACTCTAGCAGGACTAATATTGGTTATCCTAGAAAGTAGTAAGTCCGATGAGTCGATACAAAAAAGAAAAAAAAAGGTAGCCCCTGTTAAAGGAGTTACCGAACGTCCTGACTCACTGCCACTGAGAGTTTTACAACTTGCTATAGATTTTATTGCAGGGTTTGTTCTTTTAGATTTTATTGCAGGGTTTACGCCCCACACGATGACTGGGAGAAGCATATGATAGATTTAAGATCTTGTGATTTTGTTCGTTAGAATATCCGTCTATGCGCAATTTGAGCTTTGGTTGTGCAAAAAAGGATGGTTATTTACTTTATCAGAAGGATGTACGTGTTTCGGAGCTATACTGGGTGTACGTGAATATTGATTTTGTTGTGCTGCTCACTCAGCAACAACAGTGCAATGACTTTGTTATGGTGGTAGATAGATTCCAAAAGCCTTTAGTGAAGAAGTGGATGCTTCTCCTACTTATGTAGAATGATGCCAGAGCTTCTTCAATGATCCCGCAACTTGTAGGATTCTACAATCGCGGAATTGATCCTGCAATAGCAAGATAGCAAACCGTGACCAATGCTCATCCCAGTAGAGGATTTTTCTCATAATTTCCGTGATTCCAGGACATGCCAGAGTGGGAATCACTTTTGGTAGGGTTGAACATGAATATCTCATTCAGTTAGCAAATTCAGTAGGGATTTTTCTTTGCTAATTTATTTTGTATTTCTTCTTTTCGAATTTGGGTTTCTTTCTAGCTAGAGATATTTATATGTTATTATTTTGTTGGTTTAGGAGACTTTTATTTGATTTTGTGTTTGTTGGAGACTGAAATCTCTATGTTCTATCTTAAGGAGTATTGTATACTCTCTCTTTTGTAAATGTTGTGTCTATAGCTTGTGCAGGAATAGGTGGTGAATCTTCTCGCCATCTATACGTCTTCATTTCAGAGTTCTCTTTGCTATTTTTAACAGGGACAGCTGCCCAACGTCTCATATCCCCCTCTGAATATCATCAACCGCTTGTATTTTCATTCCCTTACCATTCCTCCGCCACCTCCCCACCAAAATCGCTTTCCAGACACCTTCTAGGAGTCTTGGAACCATGTCAAGTTTTTAAACAAATTCTTAGAAAAACAAAACTTGACCATAAAGGCCCGTGCGCAAGAATAATTTGGAGCAGACGTTCTCATTAGCCTACATTACAGGAGCCTTAGAACCGTGTCAAGTTTTTAAACAAATTTTTAGAAAAACAAAAGTTGACCAAAAAGGCCTCTGTGCAACAATAATTTGGAGCAGATGTTCTCATTAGCGTGCACTACTGGAGCCTGCAATTGTCATGCTGAGATGTGTATATCAATTGTAATTTTTAGGCTCTTTCTACATTTAGACTCGAATCCCACAAAGTTTGAGGATTTATAGATGGTTTTTTTCCTCTGGATCATGTGAAAGGGCCGGAAAGAAGCGCATTACCAGTCAACATAGCTTAAGAGGCATTCACGATCTTTCTCTGATGGAGCGCGGTGCTNTCCTTTAATATTGATTGAAATAGTCTCCATGGATGGAAAAAATATTACATCAGAACTCTGCATGCAGAGTTGCTTGCTGAGTCCAATGTCGAGCAGACACGTGGAAAGCCGGGGCCCACCGGCATAAAAATGAAAAAAAAGAACGAAAACACGCGGCCCGACTCGACTGATGTGTTATAGGAATATTCCATCGCATAGGCATATTCTCTCACGTTATTTGGTTAACACATTCATAGTTAACTACAATGACATACAGTTTTATCTACCATAGCTAGGCAGTAAATAAATTCTTTTGGAAGTAATTTATTTGGTTAACACATTCATAGGTAATTCATTTTTGTTTCTTGAACAAGATAAACTTGGAAATCTTGAATTTGAAATACAAGGTGCCTAAACTGTCATGACAATTTAAAAAGACAATGAAGTACAAATGATTTGCATGGAGTCGCATTTTACTTATAACAGTTTAGAGTCATAAATTTATGCACGAAAAATTGTATTTCACTTTTAAAACGATAGTGATGGTGGTATTTTTGATGTGATGTTAAAGATTTGAGTCGTATGTTTGTTTAGGTGTTAGATATGTAAATACATAAGAATTGTGTGGTTGCATGCAAATGACGCTATTATTTTAAGGCTTGTCAACGAATATGATGCATCTATACACCCATGTGTTTGCACTCTTTCCAAATGAGAAAAAAACTTTTTTTTCTTCTTCTTCACTTTTTTTTTCTATTAACAAAAAACCCTTATAATTGCTATTGCAAGCCAAATTTCATGAGCATACCAAGACAAAATTTTCAGATTAATGTTCTATTTCCATTACTTCCTTATCTGGTGTAGGTGGACTTATGCAGATCCATCATGNGTCAATTAAATTTTTAAAAAATAATACTCATCAATTAATATATTAAATTATTTTAAGCAAAAACGAGCCGAACAGGAACAAACAAAATTTTATTTGTGTTCAACTCATTTTTATATCGAGCGCAAAAAAAATAGTTCGTATTTGACTCATTTACTTAGCGAACGAATCAAACATGTGCTACTTAATTAGCAGAACACAAGCTATTTGCAAACAAGTCGTTTTGATAGCCCTAGTGATATTATGTGTTTTTGGTGGTGGTTGTGATGATGAGGGGATGTGTTGATGGTGGTAGTGTGGTGGTGGTGTGGTGGTGGTTTTTTGGTAGTGTGTGTAGTGATAGTAGTGGTGGTGATGGTGCTGTTTTGGTTATGATGATAGATTTCAAATGTTTCTTTTTTGTTTTGTTTCCAACTGTGACAGTTTAATGATCAGGGATAGAGAATTTTTTTTAGAAGAGAATATTCGTCTGTGTCAGAATCAATATTATGATAATATTAATTATTATGTTAACATATTTATTTTTTACTTTTGCTTCTTGCATTACTATTTAGTGAAATACCATATATGTGTTTTTAGGGATGTTAAATCTAATTTTTATTTGCATGTATGAGTTATTCAACAACACATCAATATAATGACATACAACTCTTGTTTATCATACACAACTGCAACATAGTTACTGCATAACACAAACAGACACAACTTTTCCGTAATAGTATCTGCAAAATAATTTCCTCGCACAACTACTGCCTCTAACAAACCCTACAAATATGATAAATTTTCTGAATGTGATTATTATTAGATATTATGTAATAACCAAAAAAACCTTTGACTATTATCAAGGGGTTTAAAAATAGCTCATTATTGTCGAACAGCTCATGCTCAGCTTGATAAGTTGGCTCATGTTCAGCTCGTTCGTTAAGCAAACTAGCCAAGCGTAAATATATATATATATATATATATATTTACTCGATATATAAACAAACAAAAGACAAAACAAAAATTTGTTCGTTNAAAAAAAAAAATCGAAGAACAACAACATAATAATAATGATGATAAAGGACAACCACAAGACCTCAATTTAATTTGTCATTTTTTTTAAAACATGAATTTCAATATTGCACTGTAGGTCCTCAAGAGAAAAAGGTTTATAAGCACAAAGTAAATGTTAAACACATGCGACAAAGTGGCAACCACTAACTCTCACCCTCAAATCCATCCTACCTATTTTATTTTATGTTTTTTTTGGTATTGACAATCTAACACCCAATTCTTATGTATTTACATAACCAACCCCTAACATTTTACATTAATATCAAGTAAAAGTTTCATATTACATAAAAAGTATTGCCGTTTAAACATTTTTAAAAGTGAAATATACATTCTCATCATTTCATGCACAGGCAAGATGATATGCACGTACGTACATAAGAATTCAATACTATGTATGTAAATTTTCCATTTATTTTAATAAGGAATTAATTGCAAATAGTAATATATTAGTGCTTGAAGTGGAGAGAAATTGATAGAGATTTTTTTCCCCAAATAGAGCCCAATATTGCAAATTTTATTGAGCTGGCAAGTCATTTAGTAGTACTGGAGTTTCACTACTTACACATGTGATATCCCTCATTTTTTTTTTTGGCGTCATGTTTTAAAGTAATGCATAAATAAATGTCTTATTCTTGAAGAAAATATTCAAGTAATCTATTAATAATGCTAAAAGGAAAATTTTATGATATTTTAGGTTCTATGTATTAGAACTATTATGATTGTAGGCAAAATTTGGGTTATAAACTAAGATTGTCCTGCCTTATTTCTGAAGAAAAGCAATATGAAATTTACTTATGAGGCCGCCATAGATTTTCAATGATGTTTTATGTTACTTTTGTTTAATAAGATTTTCTTTTTAATCTCTATTTTGATTACTGCCTATTTTTTGAAACAAACACTAATGTAATTCTGTTATCAATTTGAAATCATTTCTTGATGAAGTTTTAGGTCACTTTTTTTTAGAAATATTATGATTTTAGGCACTTTTTGTTCACTAAAGTTGAACTGTATTGTCCTTCTGAAGTACAGCTTATAACTAGGTAATTTATCAAGTTAGAATCAGTATTTTATATTATTTTAGGTTAGCTTTATTTGATAATATATTGATTTTATTTGGTTTTTGTGCACTCAAATAGAAGTGTACCGTCGGATATTTAAAAGAAAAAACCTATATTTAATTAATGTTTAAGTTGAAATCCGTTTTTAATGATGTTTTAGTATAAATTTCTTAAGAAAAATCATGGTTTTAGGCAATTTTTTGTTTGCTTATAAGGTTTAATCCAAATTTATACGGAATTTAAGTAAAATCTTATTTTAAAAAACAAAACAAAACGCGTAGATATTACTTACCACTGTTTAAATCCTCATTTCCTCACTTTCAAGGGTAAATCCCGGATTTAATACAATCAAAGGGGAGCAGGATTTAAGAGATTTACACTGATAGTCATTATGCATATTCTTCTAATTCATGTTAATCCTAGATCTTAAAAGAAAATACTAGAAAAAAGTTTATCAGCATTAACCAAACTTAACCTGCATTATGCCAAACAATTCTCAGCATTTAACTAACGCCTTTAAGCTCTACTAAATCACGATTTACAAGATTTATTAAATCCTACAGCCCTGAAGTTCAAGAAAGACGACACAAATAAGTTCACAGAATCTAATAAACCTAAGGTAGAAAAGATGAAAAGCAGGATTCTGGAACTACAAAAAGCCCTAACTCCAATCGTGAAAATTCCAGGCGAGACTACATGAATGTAAGTATTAAGTTTTCCTTAAGTTGTAATGTCCTATATTTTTTTTAAGGGATCAGAATACCACTGCAAGATTTAAGGTTAGATAGTGCACCTAAAAAACGATGTCCAAATAATAATAAAAAATCATTCTTTATGACAATTATTATTGTATTGTAAAAATATCATTTCGTAAGGTTCATGCAACTAATGAAAAAAATTTGGGGGACTTACATACATACCACAAAAGTTTAATGTATTTACACATCAAACACCCAACTTTAATATTTACATGCATAGCCCTCACATCTTTTAATATTACATCAAAAATATCACTATCACCTAAATAGTTTAGATGCATCATTTCATGCATAAGCTTAACAAACCACAGTGTAATAAACGTAAATATGAAAGTTTAGGCGTTAGATATAAAAATGTAAAAGAATTCTATGGTGTGTATGTCAATTTCCCAAAAAAAATTATACACACCTGAGAATTTCGCAGTACAGAAATGCCTGGCTTTTATAATCGTTCACCATCAAGCCAAATAAGAGTAAGAAGCACCTTCTTCAGAAGATCTCTAAACTTCTCATCAGCAACTGCATTCCCCTTGACATCTAACTGCTTGAGATGCAAATCTCTAAACAGAAATATGGCTTCCCAATTATCAGCCACATTGATGTTTGCCTGGCGGCACTCTTCGAGGTATTTTTCATCCTTTATCATTGAATATGTTAAGGGAGACGAGAATAGATACCTCGTCGTATCAACAGGGTGAAGACCTATTTTATTGAAGGATATGTCCAAGACTCTCAAATAGCTAAGAGGCTTTAGAGGTTCTAATGCTGTAATGCTACAGATCTGGTTGTTTCTCAAATTCAAACAGGTAAGAAGTTGCAATGCTTCCATGCCTGCGAGTAGCCGCAGAATTCTCGAGTTAGATTAAACATCAAATGAGATTTTCGATCACTCTAAAGCGAACTTTGATATATAGTTGGGAAATTTAGGCACAAACCGCACAATTCTAGTGTATTTACATATCTAACATCCAAAGTTTAATATTTATATTTATAATACATTCGTGTTATAAACCTATGCATTGAAAGGTGTATTTAACCTCTAAAACGATTGTGATAGTGGTATTCTTGATGTGATGTTAATGATTTGAGTGGTATGCGTGTAAATATAAAAATTTAGGTGTTACATATATAAATACATAAGAATTGTCTGGTATATAGGTAAATACCCCTACAAGGTTTTGCTTGGCAAAATGTGAAGAACACATTAGAGGTAAACACAACAAGAAAAAGTGGCAATCCTCACCTGCTATCGACCTGAGCTTATTGTGGCTAAGATCGAGTGTTTGAACCCATAACAGGCGCTCAACGTACCCAATCCGAGTCAATGATAAGCTTTTAAGTTGTAAACAGCCAAGGAGATGAACCTTCGATGAAGTATAGTTAATGGAATGAGAACGGTGGCTTGATATAGATTTTTCATCACAAGTTACCTGTGTAAGTTGTAAATTTGCAATATAAGAAAGCATGATGTCCGATTGGAACAATTTTCTTAGTATGGCCATTACAAGGAATAGCCAACAAATTAGGCAATGAGCCAATAAGGATAAAATCCTGAAGGGAAATTTACATACGTGGCACACAATTCTTATCTATTTGCATATCTTGGATCTAGACTTTTATATTTACACATAGCACTTTGATGCTTTAAACAAAGGTTCATTTGACTTTAAAAAAATAATAATTGTGCTACTCTTTATGTGATATTAAAGATTTGAGTGCTATCCGTGTATATATGAAATTTTAGATGCGAGATACCTCAGTGCATAGAATTGTGTGCTATGTATGTAAATGCCCCAATCTTAAATCTAAGAAGGAGAGGGGGAAAGAAGAACAAAGACTAGCAAACAAAAATTAGTTGTTAACGAGAGTGTAATTAATATTATTATTATTTTGTTTGAATGATTTGAGCGGTAACTTAAGAACTAATAAAGATCTGATATCAGCTACAAAAACAAAAAAAGATTTACATATGATTTATGTAAATCCTATAGAATGATATATCCAATTTAATCCATTCAAAATGCCTTATGATGTGGTTGTTCAAGAAAATGCCATAAAATTAGCATTTTGTTAGCTGTTTATTATTACTTCCATCAATAAATTTGAAAATTTTGAGTCATGTAAGACATTATATAATGAATAAAATTTCTACTGCGAGTTTGAAGACCATTCTTCATCTATTCCAAGATATCGCTCACAATCAGTAAGTTCCTTGTTCATAGAATGGTAAACCCACCTTATTACCTTATTTTCTCCTTCATCCACTCCTCTGCCCTTTCCCCGAATAAATCCTCCAGAAAGTCCACCAAATCTTCATATAATTAGGCTCTAGTCAAAGTCAAATTTGAATTTCAGACCTTCACAAACCTCAATCCCACTCTCCCAAACATTCTCCAACGTACTAGCAACAAACCCCAAAACTTAAATCAATCTAAATCTTACCTTGAAAAACCTTAAAAAATGGTGAAAAGAAATCGAAGACAATAAAAAAAAAAAGATAGAGAAAATCCAACCAAATTCTACAAATCAATCATGAATATTTTCAAGCCAGTTCACCTTCCACTCAAGTGAATTAAATCTTCTTCGAAGCATCAACAAAATAAAAGTTCAATTGTTTACTATAATTCAGGTAAGAATTCTCAATCAGAAATTTGGGTAAAATTGTGTTAATTGGCACATTTTGTAATGCATGAGCACAAGTTTTAGGAGTCTTCACTATAATAATTTGAATCTCATCGCATGGTTTCAACTGCATTTATTTCCCTACAATAAAAGCATTTTCTAAGAGTTGAATGTGTTCTGATTCACATGATATAATTGGGATTTAATTTTCGGTTATTGTCCGTGAGATAACTTGACAGGACACTTTACAAATGCTGTAAATCTTGGATGTCGTCCAACCTAGCATATATAAATATTATTTTCATTACATATAATCATAATATCAACATAATTGTGAATACATTTTATGAATGGTTTAACACCTTTTATAATGACTATTAGATATATTGAACCGTGTCAAGAATTATTCAATCATAAAGGATAGAGAAAAAAAATTTTTGCTTGCATTTTGTTAAAATCTATAACAATATGATTTTAACTCCAATTTTAATGCATTGAAAAGTTCTAACGCTTTATTAGCTTGATTAGCTGATTTAAATAGCTATTAGATTTGCTAATGAAAAATTGGTAGGTTTTATTCAAATGTTTCGAGTAAAAATTTAAACAATGAAAATATTATTACTGCATGAAATGAGATAAAATATAATCTTAAGCAAAAATATTCATCACAACATCATACGGAGTTAATTAAACAACTTCTAAACCGTAGACAAAAAAGCTCTTTATATATAATGAAATACTTGATTAGCAACAAAAAAAAGTATATTATTGTTTGACAAACCATGAATTACAAATGCCTAGATTCATCGATACTCTTCAAGNATGAAGACATCTCCCAGAGCTGATTATTGGATTCCTGATGGTGGTTGCTTTGCTTCGCATCAGTACAGCTTGTTTGCTATTTTTCTCTTATTATTAATTCATCGTATCCTCTATTGGTTGCCAAAGATATCCAATTAATTCTCTGTTAAGCTGTACAATATTTGTAATTTCTCTGCTGAAAAAGCAATACCCCTTGCTTTGATATACTATTCTATGCTTATATTTGAAAATTGTGTGAAATTTAAATTGCAAAAGAAGATTATATATTTCCCTTACATTATAAAATAGTGATATTTTCATTTGATGTTAAAAGATTTGTGTTATGCATGCAAATAAATTAGTTGGAGTGTTAAATATGTCAATACATCAGAATTGTTTGGTATGTAATTGACTTGAATTGTGTGTGTGTGGAGTTAATATTTTTCCAGACCACACGTCTTGATAGCTATCCATCAGGCGTCACATCACCATACAGCTTATTGGCGGATGATGTGATGCTAGATGGTTGGCCGTCCGAATGAAATATTCTTTTGTGTGATCATAAATCTTCCGTCATTAGTAAAGGAGCATATTTTTTACAATATTAAAATAGATAATTTTGCTATTAAAGGAGATAAAGGAGTGCCATTTTTGTGTACAACTAGCATCTATTGATAATGATACGAGGCTTAAGGTAGACCTATGTAAATTTGATATTCCTGAATATAAATATATGATTATTAATATAATAGAAACCAAGGGTTTTTTCAAATATCTTGCTATACATATATATATATATATAGTACCAATATTTTAATATTTATATTCATAGCACCCAACCCTTTAAACCTCACATCAAAAATATCATTTTCACTAATTTTTTGTTATTTAAATGCATTTTTTATATAGGTTCATAAAACCAAAATATTATAAGAGTAAATATCAAACTTATAAGAGGCGTGCTACCTATATAAATATCCCTTAAATTAATTGTTTTTGGGGGAAAATAAATTAGCAAAACAAGCTTGGGCCGCTTAAATATTTAATTTCTATTGATTAATATAGTATTATGACTTCACAATTAGATTAATAAACAAAAGCTTCGGTGTCATGGCGTGGCTACAAAAAATACAGGTGGCTCACATGCCGTTGTATTGCATTACTTAACATTTTAGTATCAAATTTAAGTTGGATATTCAAACCAAGAATTTGTTCCATGTACAAGTTGAGGATATCATCTATTATGTAGTAAACATCTTGTTTACATGTATGTGTCTAAATTTTGTCTAAGGTTTAAAGAGAAAAAATAGAAAATATATGTGTAATCCATATAAGATGTTCATGGCTTATTTAAATGATATTTTATGAAAAAACTTCATAAAGCTAACAAATTTGGCCTAAATTCATGGACATAGCCTCAACACCATTGATTGATTAGCAAAACTTACTTGGAAAATCTACATACTCAGCACAAAATTCCTATGTATTTACATATTTCCCACCTTAACTTTCACATTTACATATACACCACTTTGGCGCTTTAAATCTATACATAAAAAATTGTACTTCACCTTTAAGAAGTGATGATAGCGTAATTTTTTTTTTATATTGCATATATGAGTTCCATGTGCATAATTAATATTCATATTTAGATGTTAGATATATAAATACATATGAAATTTGTGCCATGTATGTAAATGCCTCACCTTATTAATGATACTCATCTAAAGCCCCACCCCTAAAAGTAATAAATTCCATAATCGTCACCGTAAATACATCAGTTCGGCAGTTCAAAAAAATTACCTAGGCGATTAATTTGTAAATATTAATGTTTCGGGTGGTTTGTATGTAATTATCCCAGTTCAATTTAGATTAAGATTACATGTAAACCAATTCTTCAACATTCACAAGTCTTGGCCTCTGTCTCTTTCTCAATCACATTCACCAGTAATGCTATTTTCTCAGCTACTAAAATTAGTCTGGACCGTTGGATCTTTTTTAAGTGTTTTTGAGAATTGTTCGGGACCACAGGATCTAGTGGTGTCATTGTACACTAAAGCTCAAAACCATGAGTACTTAATTAATTTTTGACCCACAAAGCAATTTGTTAGCCATGATTATGACCACCACTTATTGTATAGAAAAAGAAAAAAAAATGATTTTGATGGAGATGGAATAATATTAGGATTGATTAACCATTTGCCCTACTTTAGCTAAAAAATCAAAGCATTTTTTGGCTTTGATTTGTTAATATTATATATTAAGAGCATTACAATTGTGCCACTAGGGCTATAAACGAGCCGAGCTTGAGCGAGCTCAGGCTTGGCTTGTGTTTGGCTCGATTTAAATATTCGTGTTCGTGTTCGGCTCGAAATTGGCTCGTTAAACTAAAACTGAGAAAAATAGATGTAAAGTGTGGGATTCGAACCCGGATCAAATCTATACAAAAGAAAACACTAACCACATTGTCACATTAGGTGTTATTATTTAAAATTAGACATAAATATATATAATATATTATTATATAAATAATATATGTAATATATTGTTATATAAANTATTAGAAAATAAAGACATCTCCAGAGCTGATTATTGGATTCCTGATGGTGGTTGCTTTGCTTCGCACCACTACAGCTTGTTTGCTATTTTTCTCTTATTATTAATTCATCATGGCCTCTATTGGTTGCCAAAGATATTCAATTAATTCTCTGTTAAGCTGACAATAATTGTAATTTCTCTGCTGAAGTAGCAATACCCCTTGCTTCGATATATTATTCTTTGCTTATATTTGAAAATTGTGTGAAATTTAATTTACAAAAAAAGATCTATTCCCCTGATTATAAAAATAGTGATATTTTTATTTGATGTTGTGTTATGCATGCAAATATAAAAGTTTTGAGTGTTAAACATGTAAATCCACGAGAATTGTGTGGTATGTAAATGACTTGAATTGTGTGTGTGTGTGTGTGTGGAGTGATTCTGATAGCCAACCACCAACCATCGGGCGCCACATCGTCATATACCTCATTAACGGGCGATGTGGCGCCTGGTGGTTGGCTGTCCGGACGAAATATTTTGTTGTGTGATATAACAAATTGTCCCAGCCATTAGAAAAGGAGCATATTTTTTTATAATATTATAATAAATAATTTTGTTATTTAAGGAGACAAGGATTGCCATTTTTGTGTGCAACTAGTATCTATTGATAATGATATGAGACTTAAGGTAGACCTATGCAAATTTGATATTCCTGAATATTAATATATGATTAATATTATTTTACAAATATCTTGTTATATATATTTATGCGCTTAAAATATTTGTTTTTTTATTGATTACTATAGTATTTTCCCTAAACAACAAAAATAATAAACAAAAGTCTGTCATGATATGCCTCCAAAAAATACAGGTGGCTCACATGCCGTGTATTGCATTATTTAAGATTTTAGCATGTATGACCAATGTAAAAATGTCATAAAAACTTTATGATTAAACATGATTTGGAATGACTATTTTAATATTGACTATATTTTAAGATGGTTGCAGTATGAATTAATTAAATTTAATTAATAAAAAATTAAAAAAAATGATTATAAAATTTATTAAGATTTAATATCAAATTTAAGTTGGATATTCAAACCTAGAATTTGTTCTATGTACAAGCTGAAAATATCATCTATTATGTAATAGATATGTTGTTTACATGTGTTTATTAAGATTAGTTAAATTTTGTCTAAGGTTTAAAGAGAAAAATTAGAATATGACACACATAAATACATCAGTTCGGTAGTTCAATAAAATTACCTAATTTGTAAATATCAATATTTCGGGTGTTTTATATGTAATTATCCCTATTCAATTTACCCTTCACAAATCAACTTCAACATTCATAAGTCTTGGCCTCTCTCTCTCTCTCTCTCTCTTTCTCAATCACATTCACCACAATGCTATTTTCCAAGCTATTAAGATTAGTCTGGACCGTTGGATCTTTTTCAAGTTTCTTAAGAATTGTTCGGGACCACAGGATCTAGTGGTGTCATTGTACGCTAAAGCTCACTTGGCTTCTCAAAACCATGAGTTCTTAGCCATGATTATGACCACCACTTGTTGTATTGAAAAAAGAAATAAAAAATATGATTTTGATGGAGATGGAATCATACTTTAAGAGAATAAAGTTATCATTTTGTGCTAAAAAATCAAGTATTATTTGGCTTTGATTTGTTAATATTATCTATTAAGAGCATTACATTCATACCAAAGAAGTTTCATGTATTTACATATCTAACCCTTGAACTTTATTATGTAGATTCATGACACTCGAATCTTTAACATCACGTCAAAAATATCATATTTTTTACTAACATTTTAAACGACATGCATTTTCTGTCCATGAGTCTATATTACCAAGGTGTTATAAATGTACATATCAAACTTTAGGAGGTAGATATGTAAATCCATAAGAATTGTGTGGGACTATGCAAATTTCCTTTTATGGTATTCTTGTGTTAAATCATAAAAAATAATGCAATCATTATTCCCATATAATATGATGATTTGTTTTATAAATGTTATGTTACAAACTTTCTAGTTGGGAAGGTTGTTTGGATTCCTTAAGATTTTTTTCGAGTCGTATTCTTTACTTTTTACCGTGCTGGAACACATGTCAGTAGGGTTGTAAATTTAGTTTGAAGATTGTTATTCGCTAAAAAATTGATTCGAATTTTAGTTTGGATCGAGATCAGATCAAATTTTTCTTGAGCCCATTTTGAGTTATACATGGATCAGCTCGAAATGGCTCATCAAGAAATCAAATTATTATTATTTATATAAAAATTTATATATAATGCTAAACAAAATAGGAAATAAGGAGCTACGAGCTGATTTCAAGCTGTAAGAGATCCAAATTAACTCAATTTGATTCATCTTATTTTGATTTCGTGCTGGAATGGATCCAAATAGCACAAATTTGAACTAGCATGTTTCGATTTTGAGCAGAATCCAGCTTGATTCAATTATAAGCTGAACTGTCTCGAAATCAAATATAATAAACCACAAACTGATTCGATCTAAACTCAATCTACAGCCCAACATTTCACATCATGATCTATAAAACCATTGTAGCTTATAAATATCAAATTGCACTTGCATCAACTTTTTTCCTTATATTACATAGGGTGGTATGAAACTAAATAAAGTTGTTTTATATGTAAATTTAGGTAAAAAAATGAGAACATTTTTAAAAATATTAAAAAAAAATTATCAAAAAAAATAAAAATAAAAACAATTAATTATAGATATAACCTCTATTTTAAAATAAATCTAACATCCTAACAGAAATTTATGCCCCTTAAAATTCTAATAAAATTAGTCTCACCCAACGCTTCGTTAAGATTCTTATACTCGCAACAAGAGAGCGATATGAATGCTGATTGTTGGGGGAGCCCTCTCTCTCTCTCTGCCTCTCCTCTCCCTCCTCTGCTTCTGATCCCCAATTTTCAATTCCCTTAGAGAGAGAGATTTTTCCGGCGATGATGCNATGAGAACATTTTTATAAATATTTTAAAAAAATTATCAAAACAAAAATATAATATAAAAACAATTAATTATATATATAACCTCTATTTTAAAATAAATCTAACATCTTAACAGAAAATTATGCTTCTCACCCAACGCTTCGTTAAGATTCTTATACTGCAACAAGAAAGCGATATGAATGCTGATTGTTGGGGGAGCCCTCTCTCTCTCTCTCTCTCTCTCCCTCTCCCTCTCCCTCCTCTGCTTCTGATCCCCAATTTTCAATTCCCTTAGAGAGAGAGATTTTTCCGGCGATGATGCCGCCATAGATCAGGTTAGCTGATCTTATTATCTTCACTCGATTTCTTGTTCTGAACTTTTCTCTCTTTTTACCGAAAGCGGCGAATTAGGTCAAACTCACCATTCACTTTCAATCTTTCTACTTCCGCGCAACTTCAAAAAGAAAATCAGGAGGGTGAGAGAGAGAGAACCAGCGAGAATGCCGCGAAATCGCCGTCAAGTCCTCCGACTGGCGCTCTGTCTGCTATCNTACCGAAAACGGCGAATTAGGTCAAACTGACCATTCAATTTCAATCTTTCTTCTTCCGCGCAACTTCAAAAAGAAAATCAGGAGGGTGAGAGAGAGAGAGAACCAGCGAGAATGCCGCGAAATCGCCGTCAAGTCCTCCGACTGGCGCTCTGTCTGCTATCTATCTGCGCCGTCGTTCAATCGGACACCGGCGAAATCCAGCCATCGAATCACGGCCTACCGAACGAGAACGATCCCGGGGACCCGTCGCCGGCGATGGCGGCGTTCTTCGGGGATCGACCGGCGGCGCCTCTGCCGACGGGGAGGAATACGACGGATCCCNGAGTTAAACACGAGCTGTTCACAAACAACAAGCCAAATTGACAGCCCTATGTGCCTAAGAATTTTCGCGTATTTACATATCTAACACCTAAACTTTATTATTTACGTTCATAACACTTAAATCCTTAACATCACGTCAAAAATATCATTTTTTTACTAACATTTTAAAAGATGCATTTTTTGTGCATGAGTTTATATGACCAAGGTGTTATAAATGTAAATATCAAACTTTTGGTGTTAGATTTGTAAATCCATAAGAATTGTGTCCTACTCTGTTAATTTCCCTAAATGGTATTGTTCTGTTAAATCATAAAAAATAATGCAATCATTATTCTCATATAATATGATGATTTCTTTTATAAATGCTATGCTTTTGCTTGTAATGTTTAGCAATGCATACAAAACTTCAAGTTGGGAGGGCTGTGAATTTTTTTTCATGTTGTATTTTCTATATTTTTATCATGAGAGGACACATGTCATTAATGTTGTGAATTTAGCTCGAAGAATGTTAATAGCTTGAAAATTGATTCGAATTTTAGTTTGGATCTAGCCGATTTTGAACCATACAAGGATCTGCTCGAAATGGCTCATCAAGGACTCGAACTATATATTTTTTTTTAATAAAAAATCTTATATAATGCTGAATAAAATAGAAAATAAGGAGTTACAAGCTGTTTTCGAGCTAGAAAAGATCCAAATCAACTCAATTTGAGTCATCTTGTTTCGATTTCGAGCTGGAACGGATCTGAATAACACATAATTGAACCAGCTTGTTTCGCTTTTGAGCCGAATCCAGCTTGATTCAATTATGAGTCGAACTGTCTCGAAATCAAATCTAATAAACCACGAGCTGATTTGGATCTAAACTCAATCTATCCGTTTGGCTCGAAATCGGTTCATTAACACCCCTATATTTCATCATATCATGATCTATAAAACCATTGTAGCTAATAAAGTCCAAATATAAGAAGCAACTCTATGAAATTTAAATTGCAACAACCTTCATTGACTATTATAATGCATTGCCATTGCTAATTGCACTTACAATAACTCTTTTTGTCATATTACATAGAACTAAATAAAGTTGTTTTATATGTAAATTTAGTAAAAAAGTGAGAATATATTTTTAAATATCTTAAAAAAAACATAAATATAACATAAAAATAATTAATTATATAAATAACTTCTATTAATTTATGCCCCTTAAAATTCTAATAAAATTATTCTCACCCAACCCTTCCTTAAAGATTCTTATACTCGCAACAAGAAAGCGAAATGAATGCTGATTGTTGGGGGAGCCCTTTCTCCCTCTCTCTCTCTATCTCCTCCGCTTCTGATTCCCAATTTTCAATTCCCTTAGAGAGAGAGATTTTTCCGGCGAGGATGCCGCCATAGATCAGGTTAGCTGATCTTATTATCTTCACTCGATTTCTTGTTCTGAACCCAAAACTTTTCTCTCTTTTCAACGAAAGCGGCGAATTAGGTCAAATTCACCATTCAATTTCAATCTTTCTCTTTCCGCGCAACTTCGAAAAGAAAATCAGGAGGGTGAGAGAGAGAGAACCAGCGAGAATGCCGCGCAATCGCCGTCAAGTCCTCCAACTGGCGCTCTGCCTGCTGTCTGTCTGCTCCGCCGTTCAATCGGACACCGGCGAAATCCAGCCGTCGAATCACGGCCTACCCAACGAGAACGATCCCGGGGACCCGTCGCCGGCGATGGCGGCGTTCTTCGGGGATCGACCGGTGGCGCCTCTGCCGACGGGGAGGAATACGACGGATCCCGTCTGGGGAGTCGCCGGAAAGGTGTCGCCGGCGAAACCGGTGAGCGGCGACCGTATGCGGAGGATGTTGCTGTTGATTGCCGGCGTGACCTGCGGAGTTCTTGGTGTTGGGCTTCTGGTCGCCGCGGCGGCGTATACGGTTCGCGCGCGCCGGACGAGCCAGCCGACTGGATTGCGGGCCGGGTTTGGGCCTCGTTCCTGGGCCGGACCAACTCGGGGGAAAATTAGACCGGCGAGTCGGTTGGGGGTCACTTGAGTTGGGGGAAAATATTTGCGTACATAAAACGTATGCAGCGCTGCGTATGTCTGGAGGTTATTCAGTAGGTATAGGGGGATTATATCTATGTTATACCCCCTGTAACATCTTTGTAACCTACCTGTAACTTACAAATAAGTTTCGTAATTCTGTAGTTCCGGTAGCTATAGGTAAGTTACAGGTAGATTACGGGGGGTATAATGCGGATATAACCCCCTGTACCCTCTGAATAACCTTGAGACGTACATTACATACGCAAATATTTTCCCGAGTTGGGAGAGGACCTGCATGTGTGGTGTTAGTCTTTTGGATCACTGTATTTTTCCTTTTTCATACATATGTCCAATTCTTGTGTATTTACATACATAACAAACTAAATTTTGTTTTTTTATAAATATACCCACATAAATCTTGCATATCTTATCGAAAATATCACCTTTTTATACCACCCAAATCTTTCATATCACATAAAAAAATACCACTTTTAATATTGAATATTTGAATGGCATACATGTAAAAATTGAACTATGTGTTGAAAATGTAGATTCCACAATAATTGAGTGGAATGTATGTAAATATTCCTTTTCAAATTACGGAAGGAATCATAGTCTGTCTTTTTTTTCAAGGTGAGAAATTGAAAGCGATTGAAATTAAGTTATGCAACCTTTCAATAAAGTGCAAAATTAATGTATAAGTTCACAAGTCTAATATACTCAACTCCAATACTTGTTTAGTCTTTATATGATTTCAGCATTTTGTGAAAAAAAATAGCACTCTAATCTTGAAAAAATTATTGCATACATATACCGCATGCAGAGATGCATGCGGCGTCCAATCCAGACCGTAGATCATAGTGATCTACGGTCATGATGCAATCAATTTTTTTTTTTTTGAAAAATAAAAAAATTTAAAAGTGAGGCCCATCGAAATACATCTTGACGGTAGATCACCGTGATCTACGATCAAGATCGGACACCGCATACATCTCTGCATGCGATGTATGCATGCAATAATTTTCCTAATCTTGACATTTTAAAGATGAGCCGAATAAATAGTATACCCTCATTTATTTTGTAATTTTGTATTTTCAAGTTATATATATATATATTTTCTTTTTCAGGAACGTCACTTTAAATCCAATAATTTCTCTAGTTATTATAATAGTGCATTTTTGAAAAATTAGTTATATTTATTAATAAGGATGTGTTTGGCACTGCTTTTTGGCTGCTGCGTGGTGAGAAAATGGCAAACGTGGTGATTCAAAAAAATGGTGTGGCGGTCAGCGTTTTAATAAACACTCCTATGGATAACTCTTTGTCTCGGTTGAGATGATTCTCACCTCACTTATGATGGTGGTAATGATGCCGGGTGGTGTGGTGGTGATATATGTGGTGGTGGTGTGTGTTTTGGTGGTATTTTGGGGTGTAAACGAGTCAAGTTTGACCGACCCCAGAGTCGGTTCATGTTCAAATTGTTAAAAAGTACTACAACAATTAGTGTTTTACTCATTTATATATTAAGCTAAAAAATTTTGTTCGAGTTCGACTCGTTTGCTTGGCGAGCTGAACATGAGCTGTTCATGAACAATAACTTGTTTTGATAGTGTGATATAATTGTATGATGTTAAGAATATGAGCAATATTTATATCTTAATTACTATAATAAAATATTAACTCAATTAGAATATCACACACACACAAACACACACACACTATATATATATATATATATATATATATNGGGTTTGGGCCGACTTCGTGGGCCGGACCAACTCGGGGGAAAATTAGACCTGCGAGTCGATTGGGGGCCACTTGAGTTGGGGGAAAATATTATCATACCTAAAACGTGCTCAGCGGTGCGTACATCTGGAGGTTATTCAATGGGTATAGGGGGTTATATCCGTGTTATACCCCCAGTAACATCTCTGTAATCTACCTGTAACCTACAAATAAGTTTTGTGCTTCTATAGTTCCGGTAGCTGTAGGTAAGTTACAGGTAAATTATGGGAGTTATAATGCGGATATAACCCCTGTACCCTCTGAATAACCTCCAGACGTACGTTATGTATGCAAATATTTTCCTGAGTTGGGAGAGAACGTGCATGTGTGGTGTTAGTCTTTTCAAACACTGTATTTTTCCTTTTCCATGCATATGTCCAATTCTTGTGTATTTACATACATAACAAACTAAATTTTGTTTTTTTATAAATATACCCACATAAATCTTGCATATCTTATAAAAAATATCACCTTTTTATACCACCCAAATCTTTCATATCACATAAAAAAAAATACCAGTTTTAATATTGAATATTTGAATGGCATACATGTAAAAATTGAACTTTAGGTGTTGAAAATGTAGATACACAATAATTGAGTGGAATGTATGTAAATATTCCTTGTCAAATTACGGAAGGAATCATAGTCTTTGTTTTTGTTTTCAAGGTGAGAAATTGAAAGCGATTGAAATTAAGTTATGCCAACTTTCAATAAAGTGCAGAAATAGCACTCTATTTTATTATAAGAGTGTATTTTTGAAAAATTAGTTATTAATAAGGGTGTGTTTGGCACTGCTTTTTGGCTGCTGCGTGGTGAGAAAATGGCAAACGTGGCGATTCTAAAAAATGGTGTGGGGATCAACATTTTAATAAACACGCCTATGGGTAACTCTTTGTCTCGGTTGAGATGATTCTCGCCTCACTTGTGATGGTGGTAATGATGCCGGCTGGTGTGGTGGTGATATATGCGGTGGTGGTGCGTGTGTTTTGGTGGTATTTTGGGGTGTAGAGCAGCCAAGTTTGACCGACCACAGAGTTCGTTCATGTTCAGCTTGTTAAAAAGTACTACAATTAGAGTTTTACTCATTTATATATTAAGCTAAAAAATTTTGTTCGAGTTCGACTCATTTGCTTAGCGAGCTGAACACGAGCTGTTCACAAACAACGACTTGTTTTGATAGCGTGATATAACTGTAGGATGTTAAGAATATGAGCAATATTTAAATTTAATTATTATAATAAAATATTAACTCAATTAGAATATTACACACACACAAACACACACACATATATATATTACACACACACATAATGATTATTTTTTATTTTACTATTTTCAAAAGTCAAAAGAAGATTTACCTTTTTAAGATGCAACAAACATATAAATTACATCCTCATTTATTTTCAAGTAATAATTATTATTTTCTTTTAAGGAACGTTACTTTAAATCTAATAATTTCTCTTGTTACCATAAGAGTGTGTTTTTTGAAAAATTATATATAGTTATTACTAAGGGCCCCATTGGCAGCTTTTTGACTGGCATTTGGAGAATACGGTGCCCCTGCGGCGTTTTTTTTCAAACGTGCCCATACTTTGGAAAAATGCTCCGCCCATGTATTATCTTCATTTGTGGAATGCAGTTTTGAGCATAGACTCCGAACATAATATTTTTTTCATAATTTGGGGCCACAGGGTTGAACTCACATTTCATTTTTTTTCGCGTCCCTATTACCTCGTTGTCTCACGAGCTTTAGTATCCGCTTGTTTTTTTATCGTCGCTTGCATCTCTGTCCAAGGTTTTTTCCTCCTCTCTTGCCGCTCTCTATTCTTCGGCATTGGTAGCGCGAGATTGTCGGCGTTTGATTTCTTTGCTCTCCTTCGTCCTCCAATATCTTCTATCCTTTTTCTTTACGGTTTATTTTCTCTTTCTATGGTTTTGCTCTTTATAATTTGTGCTCTTTGCTATTTACGGCTTGTGGTTCAATGAGAATTGTGGCTTGCTCTTTATGGTTTGTAGCTCTGTTCTAAAGAGAAATTGCATTCACTTTTTTTTTATATACATAATTTTTTTATATGCCCAAGGAAGGGATTTGGATTTTGCATTTATTTTTTTCTGTGAAATTTGGAGGTTGCTTTCCAGGTTTGTTCGCTTTCTCAATTGGGTTGCTCTACGTGATTTGCTCTTTTTCTTAAAAGGTTTGCTCATTGTGGTTTGGGGCCACTGTATATACTCAATGTATTTATTGTTTTGTAGTTCCATATCTCAATTGGGTTCCTCCACGTCTTGGTTGAGATGATTCTTACCTAACTTGTGATGTCGTAATGATGTGATGGGGGTGTTACGTAGGAGTGTAAATGGGTTAAGTTTGAGCAAGTCCAAACTCAATTTGTGTTCGACTCATTAAAAAGTAATATTGTTCATGTTTGAGTTATTTTTTTAGCAAGCTAAACACGAGCTATTCGCGAACGACGAGCCCTTTTGATAGCCGTAATCACACAACCATAGAATGTTAAGGGTAGGGTTGAGATTTAAATCTTATTATTATATCAAAATATTAATTTAAATAGGATTTAATATATATATATATATATATATATTTAATCTTCTTTTAATTAATAATTTCAACTCATTATGAACCTTTGTAGCTTTGCAGTCAATTAAATTATTTAAAAATATTACTCATCAATTAATATATTTAATTATTTTGAGCCAAAACAAGTCGAACACGAACAAATAAAATTTTATTTGTGTTCAACTAATTTTTACATCGAGCGCAAAAATTTTGTTCGTATTTGACTCATTTACTTAGCGAACGAATCAAACATGTGCTACTTAACTAGCGGAACACAAGTTGAATTCTCAGCATTTAACCAGACTTAACATGTGCTACTTAATATAGAAAAAGTTTATTAGCATTAACCAAACTTAACATGCATTATGCCAAAGAATTCTCAGCATTTAACACCTTTAAGCTCTACTAAATCACGATTTACAAGATTTATTAAATCCTACAGCCCTGAGGTTCAAGAAAGACGACACAAATAAGTTCACAGAAAATTCCAAGCGAGACTACATTCTGTAAGTATTAAGTTTTCCTTAAGTTGTACTGTCCTATATATTTTTTAAGGGATCAGAATACCACTGCAAGATTTAAGGTTAGATAGTGCACCTAAAAAACGATTCCAAATAATAATAAAAAATCATTATTTATGACAATTATTATTGTATTGTGAAAATATCATTTCGGAAGGTTCATGCAACTAATGAAAAAAATTTGGGGGATTTACATACATGCCACAAAATTTTAATGTGTTTACATATCAAACACCTAAACTTTAAATTTTACATGCATAGCCGTCAAATCTTTTAATATTGCATCAAAAATATCAGTATCACCTAAATAGTTTAGATGCGTCATTTCATGCATAAGTTTATCAAACCAAAGTGTAGTAAATGTAAATATGAAAGTTTAGGTGTTGATATATAAATGTAAAAGAATTCTATGGTGTGTATGTCAATTTCTCAAAAAAAAATTATACACACCTGAGAATTTCGCAGTACAGAAATGCCTGGCTTTTATAATCGTTCACCATCAAGCCAAATAAGAGTAAGAAGCACCTTCTTCAGAAGATCTCTAAACTTCTCATCAGCAACTGCATTCCCCTTGACATCTAACTGCTTGAGATGCAAATCTCTAAACAGAAATATGGCTTCCCAATTATCAGCCACATTGATGTTTGCCTGGCGGCACTCTTCGAGGTATTTTTCATCCTTTATCATTGAATATGTTAAGGGAGACGAGAATAGATACCTCGTCGTATCAACAGGGTGAAGACCTATTTTATTGAAGGATATGTCCAAGACTCTCAAATAGCTAAGAGGCTTTAGAGGTTCTAATGATGTAATGCTACCGATCTGGTTGTTTCTCAAATTCAAACAGGTAAGAAGTTGCAATGCTTCTATGCCTGCGAGTAGCCGCAGAATTCTCGAGTTAGATTAAACAACAAATGAGATTTTTGAGTACTCTAAAGCGAACTTTGATATATAGTTGGGAAATTAAGGCACAAACCGCACAATTCTAGTGTATTTACATATCTAACATCCAAAGTTTAATATTTATATTTATAATACATTCGTGTTATAAACCTATGCATTGAAAGGTGTATTTAACCTCTAAAACGATTGTGATAGTGGTATTCTTGATGTGATGTTAATGATTTGAGTGGTATGCGTGCAAATATAAAAATTTAGGTGTTACATATATAAATACATAAGAATTGTCTGGTACATAGGTAAATACCCCTATAAGGTTTTGCTTGGCAAAATGTGAAGAACACATTAGAGGTAAACACAATAAGGAAAAGTGGCAATCCTCACCTGCTATCGACCTGAGCTTATTGTGGCTAAGATCGAGTGTTTGAACCCATAACAGGCGCTCAACGTACCCAATCCGAGTCAATGATAAGCTTTTAAGTTGCAAACAGCCAAGGAGATGAACCTTCGATGAAGTATAGTTACTGGAATGAGAACGGTGGCTTGATATAGATTTTTCATCACAAGTTACCTGTGTAAGTTGTAAATTTGCAATATAAGAAAGCATGATGTCCGATTGGAACAATTTTCTTAGTATGGCCATTACAAGGAATAGCCAACAAATTAGGCAATGAGCCAATAAGGATAAAATCCTGAAGGGAAATTTACATACGTGGCACACAATTCTTATCTATTTGCATATCTCGGATCTAAACTTTCATATTTACACATAGAACTTTGATGCTTTAAACAAAGGTTCATTTGACTTTAAAAAAATAATAATTGCGCTACTTTTTATGTGATATTAAAGATTTGAGTGCTATCCGTGTATATATGAAATTTTAGATGCGAGATACCTCAGTACATAGAATTGTGTGCTATGTATGTAAATGCCCCAATCTTAAATCTAAGAAGGAACGGGGGAAAGAAGAACATAGACTAGCAAACAAAAATTAGTTGTTAACGAGAGTGTAATTAATATTATTATTATTTTGTTTGAATGATTTGAGCGGTAACTTAAGAACTAATAAAGATCTGATATCTTACATATGATTTATGTAAATCCTATAGAAGGATATATCCAATTTAATCCATTCAAAATGCCTTATGATGTGGTTGTTCAAGAAAATGCCATAAAATTAGCATTTTGTTAGCTGTTTATTATTACTTCCATCAATAAATTTGAAAATTTTGAGTCATGTAAGACATTATATAATGAATAAAATTTCTACTGCGAGTTTGAAGACCATTCTTCATCTATTTCCAAGATTTCGCTCACAATCAGTAAGTTCCTTGTTCATAGAATCGTAAACCCATCTTATTACCTTATTTTCTCCTTCATCCACTCCTCTGCCCATTCCCCAAATAAATCCTCCAGAAAGTCCACCAAATCTTCATATAATTAGGCTCTAGTCAAAGTCAAATTTGAATTTCAGACCTTCACAAACCTCAATCCCACTCTCCCAAACATTCTCCAACGTACTAGCAACAAACCTCAAAACTTAAATCAATCTAAATCTTACCTTGAAAAACCTTAAAAAATGGGGAAAAGAAATCGAAGACAATAAAAAAAAAAAGAGAGAGAGAAAATCCAACCAAATTCTACGAATCAATCATGAATATTTTCAAGCCAGTTCACCTTCCACTCAAGTGAATTAAATCTTCTTCGAAGCATCAACNAGAGAAAAAAAATCCAACCAAATTCTACAAATCAATCATGAATATTTTCAAGCCAGTTCACCTTCCACTAAGTAAATTAAATCTTCTTCGAAGCATCAACAAAATAAAAGTTCAATTGTTTACTATAATTCAGGTAAAAGTTCTCATCAGAAATTTGGGTAAAATTGTGTTAATTGGCACATTTTGTAAT
This sequence comes from Phalaenopsis hybrid cultivar, assembly GCA_002079205.1. Classification (NCBI taxonomy): domain Eukaryota; kingdom Viridiplantae; phylum Streptophyta; class Magnoliopsida; order Asparagales; family Orchidaceae; genus Phalaenopsis; species Phalaenopsis hybrid cultivar. Next base: position 307,723 of record JXCR01006422.1, read on the forward strand.
GCATGAGCACAAGTTTTAGGAGACTTCACTATAATAATTTGAATCTCATCGCATGGTTTCAACTGCATTCATTTCCCTACAATAAAAGCATTTTCTAAGAGTTGAATGTGTTCTGATTCACATGATATAATTAGGATTTAATTTTCGGTTATTGTCAGTAAGATAACTTGACAGGACACTCTACAGATGCTGTAAATCTTGGATGTCGTCCAACCTAGCATATATAAATATTATTTTCATTGCATATAATCATAATATCAACATAATTGTGAATAAATTTTATGAATGGTTTAACACCTTTTATAATGACTATTACATATATTGAACCGTGTCAAGAATTATTCAATCTCTTATAAAGGATAGAAAAAAAAAATTTTTGATTGCATTTTGTTAAAATCTATAACAATATGATTTTAACTCCAATTTTAATGCATTGAAAAGTTCTAACGCTTTATTAGCTTGATTAGCTGATTTAAATAGCTATTAGATTTGGTAATGCTAAATTGGTAGGTTTTATTCAAATGTTTCGATTAAAAATTTCAACAATGAAAATATTATTACTGCATGAAATGAGATAAAACATAATCTTAAGCGAGAATATTCATCACAACATCATACAGAGTTAATTAAACAACTTCTAAACCGTAGACAAAAAAGCTCTTTATATGTAATGAAATACTTGATTAGCAACAAAAAAAAGTATATTATTGTTTGACAAATCATGAATTACAAATGCCTAGATTCATCGATACTCTTCAAGGAAAAATATAAAGCAAGAAATAGGCCTTTATTATAATAAGATAATAAATGAGACTTGATTGAAAGCCACCAAGATTGAATTATAACTTAATTAACCTCTAGCAACTTATATTCTGGTTTTAAATCTCTATAATGATAACATTTGGTTAAGCTCATAATTTACTAAACATGCACCAACAAAAGAACTCATAAGCATAATAAGTCTGATCATAATAAGTAATAATCTATGAAATCCTAATTCACTTTTTGGTGTTGACCAATACTTAGAAAACGGTTATCAGATAAAAAATAACACTTTTCCATACATTTTGTCTACATTTAAGATAGCAAATGTTTTTGAAACTGAGCCAAAGCATGAGCATAAGTCTGGCATTAAGCATGATAAATAACCAACTGTTCAGCAAACTATTATTTAATTCAAAAGTCCAAGCTTTTTCCTTAGTTCCACCACAAATATATTTCAAGGAATAAATTGAACTACAATAGAATTTAGTGAAAAAAAAGGTAGAAAAGAATGTCCTTTAGAAAGATAATTTCCTTAATTAATAAATATTAAGGAAAACCAATTATACTCCTGAGAGAGATAATCAAGGAAATCATGTTTTATATTTATCTATAAATGAGTTTACTTATTCTAATTTTACCATGAAGACCACCACATTTTTAAAATGCTTATAGCATATTAATTGGCAACTTGAGTTTTACTGAATCACTCATTGAATATATACAAAACTAGCATGTTGATTATAGTAATTAAATTATAATAAAAGTTTCAACGTTATAATGATCCTCATCATAATGCCTACGGCGACTATGAAGAATATTACATATTTAAATATATATCCTACACAATACTTAAGTCCGCCTATCTAATATTTCTTACAAAAACCTCTGAGCCATCTTGTTTTATTAGAAAGCTAGAACCTCAAATATGAGTAAGTTCACCCATTTCCATGATTATTTGTCCCATTTTCTATATTGAGGATCTAACATCTAATTCAGACAATTTTAGCCTAAAAAATCTTACATTAATGACTATGGATGGAATTTTATTTTTTCCAATGGTACTGAAAACAATTTTTCTCACACAAATTCCAAATGAGCTTGTTGACCTTCCTTCAAGATCACATCACATTTAATAAGTTAGAAGAGCCACCCAGCATTGGTAATTGGACATCTGTATATAGGGATGCTTATAGCATAGGAAAACGATTTAGACATAAATTCTTGTGGTCATAAATATTTGAGATATTTATGTCTTTGACATCAGATTGTTTTCCTGGGTTACTCTACTTAATATCAATAAATTTGCTAGCAACTTTTAGTAATTTGCTAATATTGCCATATACAAATATAAGAACTTTTAGTAATGAAGTTTTTATTTTGGATTTTAAGCATCTTGTTCTATCCGTTCTGAATTTTGACCTTTAACAAGGTGAAAGACCCAAAACCGTTCCAGGAGAAAAATCTCCTAGTTCAACCATCAAATTTGCTTATCTAATAACTTAATCTTTTTACCAGTTCCTTCTTCTTTCTCTCAAGGCTGTCCTTCATAACATGGCTCAAAAAACTAATTTCAGAACAATTTCATCGTTATTACAACATTTTCCTTTCCCAGGCAGTCAGTTTGAAAGGATATTTCATTATGCCCAAGCCTCCAGCAAAGATGCGCCATATTAAGTGTCTTTTATTAAAATTAGTGATTCAGTCACAATGTGAAGAATAATTGATATCAAGAAGTTAATTAACATCTAAATCAATATAGGCTTCAACAAAAAGATTGTTATGGAATTCAACATGCCATGTACATAATGTAGACAAAGTTATAGATACCTTAAGGCATCAGGTGTGCAATAATTATATATATATAACTAGGTATTATTAATAACAGTATGAAATGTACGCTAATATTTTCTTCTAACAGCAAGAGGTAAACACACAATTGTTATGCCAATATAATGTTGCAAAAGCCACCATACATTAGTATAATTTGAAATCAAAATAGAAATCTAATGATATCGAGGAAATTGAAAGGTAAACCAATGGACAAAAGATGGTGCTCCGGACATATTGTGCTGCTTCCAATGCAGCTGTTGAGGTGTTTTCTAACTTTTCCACACAAAAAAAAGGTGTTTTCCAAATTTCCCAAAAAAAAAAAAAAATTAACATGAGTTCTTAGAAGTTCACAACAACTTCTAATTATCATCAGTTCTGCAGAAAGACCCATCTAATAAAAAAGCATAGCATGTTATGCAAGTAGAGTCCGAAATAAAGCACGTTTAAAAAATTGGATGCATATAAAATCAAGCAGAAAGATGNAAAAACAAAGGTGTTTTCCAAATTTCCCAAAAAAAAAAAATAATAACATGAGTTCTTAGAAGTTCACAACAACTTCTAATTATCATCAGTTCTGCAGAAAGAACCCATCTAATAAAAAAGCATAGCCTGCTATGCAAGTAGAGTCCAAAATAAAGCACGTTTAAGAAATTGGATGCATATAAAATCAAGCAGAAAGATGAGGATCTTACCTGATTCATAAGAACTAAGCTTCTTTCGTCCTCATAGTATCCAGCATGCCTTGGATCCAACTTTACCAAATCGTCATAGAGTTTTAACACCTCTCTCAAATGGTTTAACCTTTCTGTAAGAGTTCTGTGTGACACCATTACTTCTTGAGCAAGTAACAGTCGTGCTAATGTAAGGTTCACAAATATACTACAATTAAAAGAAAAAAATTAATGGTTACTAATAGATAATTATGAGAATAAAGAAACAATCAATATAAACTTCGGCAAAAATCAGCGGAAAGAGAAAATAATGAATTCTAACCAATTTTCTTCGGATAACTCTTTAAAAAGTTTTATCTCATTAGATATCGTCGCCAACTGCCATTGAGAAAATGCAGATGCATGATCTTCACACAAATTTAGTTGATCAAATGAAACCAAATCATTACTTTCCAACGCAGAACGTCTACCATCATTCCAAACTAACAGCTCATCTACTGATTCTCCTCCAGCATTCTCCAAACTTTCAGAGTTTAAGGTCCAAGTAAATCTGAAATGCGAAGGATGGTTGAATTCAGAACCAATAGACGATAAAATATCCTTTGAATGGCTGAGATTGACCTCAACTACATAAGCTTTCGAATCACTAAGCACATCTGGAATTTGTAGGTAAGTAACCCAACAAGCAGCTTCTTGAGACTTGGAGGGTGGGAGTGGCCTCCAAACAAGATTTTCATTCTTGACAAAAATAGAATCTACAGTCACACTGGATGAATTTACTCCTTTCACAGGTTGATTAAAGTATAGAACAATGGGTAATTTTCCAGTATTCATGAAATAATAGCCTGTACAAATTGGTTTGGATGGTTTGCAAATTGTTGCATCTCCATTCACTGATAGGACCCAGTCTGAACCATGGGAAGGCCAGGAAGAGATCAGTAAAACTTCATTTGGAGTGACTGTCTGATCAAGAAGCCAAAGATGATAGAACCATCCACTTTGATCACTTGGGTCAGTAAAAAGAGCTTGACTTACAAGATCATATTCCTTTGTCAGAATACTTTCCCTATCAACAAATCCCTGAGCCTTCTTGTTCAACAATCGGGATAAAAGTTCACTACGTTAATAAGCAGTCGATTATTATTGCGATATATGGAAAAATGTTCTCAATGTATCACTAGCTAATTTAAATGGTGAAAACAATGATTCCAATTAATATGGAGTATTCAATAGATTGTTAGAAGCATGCATAATGCATAATCATTTTTGAGGAATTTCTACAACAACCCACTGTTAAATTAGGAAGAAACAAGTACCAACAATGTCTTGAAAAGGTAAGAGCATAACAAACTAGTACATTAACAGTTTACAATCACAAACAGTAACCATAATAATTGTTCTTATATTCAAAGCTTATATACCTTTCTAACTTATGATGCACCAGAATTTAAAAAATAAACCCAACCACAATTCCAATTCATGATGTTATTCTGATTTATATGTTCCACAAGACTTTTGTAACACCAAGTTTCCCAAGGTGCAAAGTCTGCTCGGCCAGATGCAAAACATTGCATACAAGAGAGCACTCAAGATTGAAAAATGACTCTTGACCAGAGCAGGCGTGTGTTGGTGCTATCTTCTTATTCATCATGACACTTACTTTAAAATTCATGCAAGATTGATTTTTTTACGTGGTTTGGGCATGGGCATACAAAACGGAGATCGAAGATTTATCTATAATATGAGTAGTATGAGAAAATGCTAAACGATTTAGAAGTCAAAACATGAATAAAAGTTCCATAAAAATATTTGCACAAAATAGATTTAAAAAGAGTCGAATACTGATAAAAAAAGGTTTAAAAAATGAGACTTGGGACCAAAATAGTGAAGATAAGCCTTGTTGCATGGAGGAAATTGATCCAATAAAGTGGATCAATGTCACATACAATCAATAAAAGAAAAGATAGCAAGCACAATTTTTTACTCTGAAATCAACAGACGGGCAATGAGATCTTGCTAAGTTGAATAGCGTGACTACATATCAAAAATGGTACAATGGTGAAGCATCTTTAAATAAATGAAATAATTTTAGAACCAAAAAAATAATAAAAAAAAGTTAAAGAGGGCACCAAAATTGGTCCTTAACACATTGAGAGTGACTATCATAGATGCAACTATAGGAGCTAGTAAGCACTTGGAGCTTGNAATGCTATTAGTGCTGCACCCACAGCTGGTTCCACCTGCAAATGTAATAGACAACTTGGAATTAGATTAAAAAACTTTACCATTTGAAATTAGTTAAAAGATTTTGGCGAATTTGCATACATTACTCTTAAAGATTCACTATTTTCATATTAAACATCTGATATTTACTATCAGACCCCAGCAAGAATACCACTCCAATAAAAACCAAACTTAAATTATGTAATGTATTTGAAACTCTTTAAAGTTATTTGGTTTGGTGCAAAGTAAATATAAGAATTTATATTTTTAAGTTTAGTTTGAAGAAAAATAAAATCAATATAAAACATGTTCAATGATGGCAGCGGCGGCGGCAAGTGGTGGTGGCAGACTGAAGTCTACAGTGTATTTGGAAATCGCCCAAATCTAACGAAATTGGAATGCACAAGCTTTGAATTGCATGATGAATGTCAAATTCATGAAAATTTTACACTGCATTTCATTTTCATCCAACTAGACATCATAATTTAAAAAACTCGCACAGTTGATTTAGTTTATACCACTAATGTAGTGAACAAATAGCTCCAGAATAAATTTCAGATAAAGCTGAACCTTCTCCCAGCTTTCGCCAAAATTTTAATTCTGCTTCCAGTTGAAGATTCTTTGTGGTCACGAGAGGAGCTGCACAAGAGATTATTTGGGTTGATTTGGGCGGTTTCTTTGGAGTATGAGCAGGCGGGACAAATTTGATGGATTCCTCTGGTAAGGTTTTTGACGTGGTAAGTAGGGATATGTGTCGTCAGATATGAAAATGGAGAAGATTTAAATGTCATGAATCTAAATCCACCCAAAAATTAATATATGAAAGCCATCCAACTAAAACATCTCTAAAACTTGAAAGATTTTCACTCATGCACCAGCATGCCTGGCCACCCATTTTAAGGAAAACAGTTCAAAAAGGTTATTGCCATCCTTAAACGCTAGAAACAAGCACCGAGCTCCATCAGAGAAAGATCGTGAATGCCTCTTAAGCTATGTTGACTGGTAATGCGCTTCTTTCCTGCCCTTTCACATGATCCAGAGGAAAAACCATCTATAAATCCTCAAAATTTGCAGGATTTGAGTCTAAATGTAGATAGAGCCTAAAAATTACAATTGATGTATGAAAGCCCGCACATCTAAATATGACACTTGCAGGCTCCTGTAGTACACGCTAATGAGAACATCTGCTCCAAATTATTCTTGCACAGAGGCCGTTTTGGTCGACTTTTGTTTTTCTAAAAATTCGTTTGAAAACATGACACGGTTCTAAGGCTCCTGTAATGCAGGCTAATGAGAACGCCTGCTCCAAATTATTCTTGCGCACAAGCCTTTATGGTCAACTTTTATTTTTCTAAAAATTTGTTTAAAAACTTTACATGGTTCTAAGACTCCTAGAAGGTGTTTGGAAAGTGAATTTGGCAAGGAGGTGGTGGAGGAATAGCAAGGTAATAAAAATACAGGCAGCTGATGATATGTGAAGGGGGGTAGAAGATGTTTGGCGGCTGGCCCTGCTGAAAATAGCAAAGAGAGCTCCGAAATGATGACGTATAGATGACGAGAAGATTCACCACCTGTTCCTGCACAAGCTACAGACACAACATTTACAAAAAAAAGAGTATACAATACTCCTTAAAATAGAAAATAGAAATTACAGTCTCCAACAAACACAAAATCAAGCAAAAATCTCCTAAACCAACAAAATAATAACATATAAATATCTCTAGCTAGAACGAAATCCTAATTCGAAGACAAGAAATACAAAATAAACTATCAAGGACAAGTCCCTACTGAATTTGCCAAAAAGAGATGCTCGTGTTCAGCCCTCCCGCAAAAGTGATTCCCACTCTGGCATGTCATGGAATCGCAAAAATTATGAGAAAATACTCTACCAGGATGAGCATTGGTCACTGCTTGCTATCTCGCTATTGCAGGATCAATTCCGCAATTGTAGAATCCTGCATGTTGTGGGATCACGAGAGAAGCTCTGGCATCGTTCTCCCCTACTAGGAAAGGCATCCTCTTCTTCTCTAAAGGCTTTTGGAATCTATCTATCACGATAAGAAAGTCATTGCTCTGTTGTGGCTGAGTGGCGCCACAGCAAAATCTATATTCACGTCCACCCAGCATAAATCTGAAACACGTACATCCTTCTAATAAAATAAATAACCATCCTTTTTTTGGCACAACCAAAGCTCGAACTGCACATAGATGGATATTCTAACGAACCAAATCTTAAGATATTAAATCTATCGTATGCTTCTCCCGGTCATCGTGTTGGCCGTGATATACAAGTCTATCTAGAGTAACCAAACCTAGAATGAAATCTATAGCATGTTGGACCACTCTCAGTGGCAGTGAGTTGGGACATCTGGTAACTCCCTCAACAGGACCCCTTTTTTTTATCGGCTCATCAAACTTACTACTTTCTAGGATAAACAAGTATTAGTCCTGCTAGAGTCTCTCATGGTTTCAGCTTGAATCACTAGCATCATCAATTGGAAGTTGATACTCCTCTTTGACATCTTCATTCTATCTTGTGTCATTGTCTATGTTTTTCAATTGCTCTTTGACATCTTCATAATAAGGAAGTGTTATTCGTAGGCTTGACAGAAGTCAATTTAACTCTTTTGCCTTGAATAACATCTTCATCCTAAAAAACTCATTCCACTGTTTAGAGTCAATCGATAAACTTGTCTGAATCCATGATAACGTCAAAATCTGATAAATCCACTTTTACTCCAAGATCATGGCTTCCCATATATTCTATGTCAAATCAACAGAATATTGGTTATTCATCACCAGAAACTTCCGATATAAGGGATTCACTTCCTCCACTCGATTTGACGAGTCACCATTATGGCTATTGGTGACATTATCAAATTCTCCTCTTATATGCGGCAAGCCTTGATATAGTTGAAGAATTATCCATTGCATATCCTCCCAAGTAAGTTCGTGGACACCCTAATTTTCCTCTTGGTTTAGCATCATTTTCTCCCCATTAAGTTTTGAGCGGATATAGTATTGCAAATCAAGGTTGGTCGAGGATTACATTCTGATGTTAGATGTCATTGTGAAATTTTGGTGAAAATTAGGGGTGGAGAAAGAAATTCCAATAAGAATTGTTTGTATGGTGGAGATTTTTTTTTTTTTTTTGAATTTTAGATTTGGGGGCAAGAAAGACAAATCCACAAAAATTTAAGGTTTGTCGGGCTCAAATATCAAGTGACATCGTTCTAAGACTCCTGAAAGGTGTTTGAGAAGTGGTTTTGGTGAGAAGGTGGAGGAATAGTAAGAGAATGAGAGTATTGGTGGTCGACGATGTTTGGAGAGAGGTAGATGATGTTTGGAAGTCATCCTGACTAAAAATAGCAAAGATAGCTCTGAAGCGATGATGTACGAATGACAAGGAGATTCACCACATGCTCCTACACAAGCTACAAACGTACCATGTGCAAAAGAAAGATGATACAGTACTCCATGAGATAGAAAAGAGAGATTATAATATCCAATAAACACAAAATCAAGCAAAAATTTTTTAAACAAGCAACATAATAACATATAAATAATTCTTACTAGGAAAAAACCCTACAACAACAACAAGCCTTGATCCTAGTAAGTGGGGTCCATTGTCCTATTGAGTGTCATATTTTAATTTAATTCTAATAAATTAAGATTATTTTCCGTACATGCTCAAGTTTTCTTAGGCCTACCTCTACCTTTCTTAATATAAGTCGAATCTAATACATCTGCTCTCCTGAAAAGATCAACAAATGGTCGACATTTAATGTGACCAAACCATCTAAACGACTCTCTCTAATCTTATCCATCATAGGAGTACACTAACCCTTTCACGAATACATTTAATGTGACCAAACCACCTAAGCATGCTCATCTCAGTAACCTTTAACTTAGAAAGAAACCCTAATTAGAAGAAAATAAACAGGAAATAAACTAGAAAAGGCAAGAATCCCTGCCGAATTTGCCAAACTAGACAAAATTTGCCCTCCCACGAAAGTGTTTCCGCTCTTGCCTGTCAAACATCCTACGAAAATCCTCTATCAGTACAAGAATCGGTCCTGGTTCTCCATCCCGCTGTCACGAGATCGATTCAGCAATTGCGGAATCCCGCAAGTTGCAGGATCACAGAAAGCTCCTCGTCAAAATTATTAAAGCAGTGTTTTAAAGCCACATTAAAATCACGGTATAAAATAGCTACAAAGTGATGTTTTATGAGAAGAACTTTTAGACAAGTATACCAATCAAAAAACGCTGAAAATGATAAAATTGTTTTCAATAAAACAAAAAATTTTTTTAAAGCTTTCCCAAACGAAACCTAAGATTCTGACTACTTGCAAAGCGGTTTGGAAGTAGTTCCAGTTCACCAAACTTCAAAAAATCGAATCTTCCGTTAAAGGCTGCAACTCACTACCTACAATGTAACAAAATTTCATTCCAACAAAAGAAATTGCTGCAGAGAAAGTTTACTTGCCTCGGGACGAATAGAAAAAACTCCTGGATAATCCTTTGAAATGTGCTCTAGGACTTCCTTTCCAATGTCCCATTTCTTGTTATTAGCTTCAAGAACGCCTCCAACCATTACCAATGGAAAAGAACTGTTTCCATCTGGAACCAAAAGGTTCTTCATGAAACTCGATTCTAAAAGATTATTAGATAAAACGACTACAGTTAACATTTTAAGAAACCACAATTTATAGATTACTGCACCTTCGCCGGACAATTTAAGTCTTTGGATTACAGCTTTAACACTATCAGCCAACTCCTGAACTGAATAATGCAGTATTTTGTTTGCAACCTCATCTCCAGCTTCTGCTGAAGCAACCACTACTGGAACAAGAGCAGCAATGCGAGCCCATGATGAATCTGCATAAGTCCACCTACAACAGACAAGGACGTAATGGAAAGAGAACATTAATCTGAAATTTTTGTCTTGGTGTGCTCATGAAATTTGGCTTGCAATAGCAATTATAAGGGGTTTTGTTAATAGAAAAAAAAAAGTGAAGAAGAAGAAAAAGATGTTTTTTCTCATTTGGAAAGAATGCAAAGACATGGGTGTATGGATGCATAACATTCGTTGACAAGCCTTAAAATAATAGGTACATTTGCATGCATACCACACAATTCTTATGTATTTACATATCTAACACCTAAACATACATACCACTCAAATCTTTAACATCAAATAAAAAATACAACCATCACTATCATTTTAAGAATGAAATACAAATTTTCATGCATAAATTTAAGGCACCAAACTGTTATAAGGGTAAATATCAAAATTTTAGGTGTTAGATATGTAAATACATAAAAAAGATATGCTATATATATATGTAAATCATCCTAAAAAAAACGGACTGTTTACTGGAGTCATAGGTCCATCTGAATGCTAAAAAACGCCCATCTTAAATAGCCGCATTTTACTTTTATTGCAAATCATTTGTACTTCATTGTCTTTTTAAATTGTCATGATTGCCTAGGCACTTCGTATTTCAACTTCAATATTTCCAAGTTATCTTGTTCAAGAAACATAAATGAATTACCTATGAATGTTTTAAACCAATAAACTACTTCGATAAGACTTTATTTACTGCCTAGCTATGGTAGATAAGATTACACGTCATTGTAGTTAACTGTGCCCCTTAAGATACATTTAGGAATGAAACAGGTGATGACCTATCTGATTCAATATCAATAAATATATATATATATATATATATATATATAAGGCAAATTCATTGATATAAAAGAGAAGATAAAAAGGTTTTAGTGAGTTGAGTGGTTTTAGTGAGTAGCGAGTGGGTACAAAGATATATATATATACAGAGAGAGAGAGAGAGGGAGAGAGAGAGGACTCAAAATAGTCACCGAGTTCCTTTCTAATACCAAATGATATCAGAGTTAACCTAAATCACAATACGAAAAAAAAAAAATTATTGAAAGCAAATATGTGGTTACAATCAAATACACTTCAAAAGAGAAATGACACCAGGGTTCGATCCATGGGTGGTGGCGGTCCGCTAGGAGGTCAGAGAGCGGAGGTAGGTGGCTGAAATGGGTTGTGGGTGGTTGGGACAGCAAAAAAAAGGTTTGCAAGGGTGACAACAACAAAAAGGGGCCGGACAGAAACGAATAGGCTGGATAGGACGATCCTGGGTTGCGGCAGCAAGGGAGGAGGATATCGCCAGTGAAGGAGGGGAGTTGTGACAAGGGCTGCAAGCTAGAATGAGAGAAATAGGTGGCCAGGCGGCTGGAACAGCAGAAAACAGCGAGGGATTGCTGTTTTGGGAAGGCTGCGACGACCGGAATGACAGTAGCAGCAGTGGGGAAAGCGTGGGGCAGTAGGACAGCAAAAGGAGTGTCCTGGGACTGTGGCAGCGAGGAGGTTGGTAGGACGGTGAGGAGCTACAGGAACACCAGCAAAAGGATTGTTGTCGGGGCCGCTGCAGCGAGAAGGAAGGCGTGGTAGTGAAGCGAGAGGGACGTGGGAAGGGATAAAAAACATAATCACCACCGAGAAATCAATATACAGCCAAAACACCACCTAAAACCTTAGGATAGAGCCATTGAAGGGAAGATAAGACCTAGCGGCTGTACCAATACAAAACACAGTAGCAACTAATCTCAGAACACCAAAAATACAAATTTATGATAAGAGAATAATTAGGAGTGAGCTCAGTCCAATTGGGCGGCAAATCCAAGGAAAAAGGAGTTTTCCGGTTCTACGGGATTATGAGCCGAACCAGGCCAGAGCACACGCCTGCGCACAAAGTCAATATAAGGGTCAAATTAGCCCCAAATTGGGGTTGAAATAGTCCTCCATGGAGACTATTTAAATCTACATTAAAAGAGTCTAAGAACTAAATTGACACTTTTATAAAGACTATAAAAAATCAGGAAATTATTTGGATATATATATAAATATAGGAGCTCAGGTTCCAACATAAGCATGGTTTCAAGGTCGGATTCATGTTCAAAATCAGCTTCACATGTAACCACTGGTGCAGATAAAATAACAGTATGCCATCTTGCATTAAAGAAGCAAGCAATGCTAAGAAATTATTTCTAAACAAAGAAACTCTGCATTAGTTAAAAAGAGGGTCAGAGAGTTTGACAGGGTAGTTCTTTCTTCCACTAAATAAAGTTCCAGCAGGCTTGCGCTTCTTTATGAAGCAGCAACTTTAAACAAAGAGGAAAACTGATCTACTTTAAAAATGGCAGCTTTGCTAGCCAGCTTCCCAGAAAGAAAATTCTATTTTTGCAATTATTTCTGGAAATCTTTAGCAATTCAATTTCTGGAATACAAACTATAATGATCATAAAATTGTTGAATTAAGTCTTTCTATATTTTGCAAGTTGAAATCAAATTAATCATTTCATGAAATGCATAGAAAGAATTTCAATGAAAAGAGGAAATACCCAATAATTTCGTCAGGAGATGAAAGTCCAAGTAAATTGAGGATGTTATTTGTAAGTATTGTTTGTGGTCCACGGCCATCATGAGCTCTAATTACAGCCGTTAATGCCTGTGCAGCAATTCCATAACCACTGCGCAATGGAGACATCTGGTCACCTACATTTTTTGTATATAAATAAACAATAAAAGGCAGTAAAGGTAGAACTAAGTTATGATTTTGTAGCATAGATCCATGAGAACAATCATCCGGTAAAGATATTTTTCAACACCAAAAGAATACTTCAGATGGATGCCATCATGTACATGAATGGGAAGTCCCTTAGTGACTCCTAAACCAAAACGTGAACAATTAAGTAAACTGTACAAGAAGATTGGGAAGAAGAGTATTATTGGTATTAAATGACATAAAAGTAGAAAAAACTCATCAGCCCTGGCATACAGCAATGAGGGCATATGCATAATTATTCAAGATGTTCCTCAACCACGAAAAGAATAAATTATTGTGGAAAAAAGTGTCAAAGTTTTAGAAAAATAGGTTGAATTCTGAATAGGCTCGATAGCTTTTCCGTTTGCTTTCATTCCATTAAATAATAATCTTACAATCTATTTTAGGTACAAAATAAAATGCATAATCTATTTTAGGTAACTTAATAATACATATTTCTAATATAAATATTCAACTAAAAGGGAAATAAATTAGAATAAAGTTTTTGGAAATAATGAAACTTCTAATTATAGAAAACTTTTAATTTAGCTGTCTGATTTTCATCCTTCCTGATTGACATTCTCCCTTAAATTGATGTTGACTGATCAGGAAGCATCAATTTGCCAACAAGAAGTTGATAACATTGTCGGGACCAAAAATCGTCAAGCTGTCAAAACCGAGAGTGTCAAAGCCTAAGTATGTCGAAGACTGAGAGTGTCGAAGCCTAAAAGTGCCGAAGCCTGAGAGTGCCGAAGCCTCAGAGTGCTGAAGCCCGAGAGTGCCGAAGCCCGCGAGGCCGAAGCTCGACATTGCCTAAGCCCGATAGGCCGAAGCTTGAGAGTGTCGAAGCCCGAGGAGCTCAAGGGTGTCGAAGCCCGAGAGACCGAAGTCTAAGAGTGTCGAAGCCCGAGAGACTAAAGCCTAAGAGTGTCGAAGCCCGAGAGGCCGAAGCTCACAAATAAAATCCAGTTACACAATCCAAATGTTATCGATCATAGCTACAAGTAGAATCTGTGTCCTGTTATAACAACAGACCTGTACGAAGATATCAAGAATTGCCCTAGAAGACACCAACGAACGATACTTTCAAATATCAAAGATGCTCCAACCCAAACCAGCGTCAGATCCCGCAAACGTGAAACCCTAGAAAAGCAAAAACCCGACAAATCCGAAGCGGAGAAAATTGTAAATGATAGAAGACGCCTGATTGTCACCGAAGAAACATAGAACTGGGTTGGATGAGTAGATTCCAAAATCGTATGTTAGAGAGAGAGGGCGGCACGACTGGCGGCAGGCGTTATGTGGGAGCCTTTAGTAGATGAAGCAGTCGATGCAGACCGAAATGTTGTCGACAAGGGGTACCAGCGAGTGGAAGCTTCAGGAAACGACGCAGCAGTGGCCAAGCACCTTCTCTTCACTGATCTGGTTGAAGATAACTAGAATGATTGAATTTGGTAACCAATCAAAGTGGTTTATCCCTTGTTCCTCCTTCAACGCAGTCGACACGGCTAAACCATTACCGACCCACCCCTCCAGTAGATCCAGCGTCACGCTCGACATTTTATCAAAAAACAAGGGCACGAATGAAGCTAGAAAACCATGAAGCGAGAACAGAAGAGAGGAGAATGAAATAAGTCCTAGAAAACAATATCCGTTGTTTCTATGACGATTCCACGAAGGAGACGAAGGGGACGATGCAGCCCGGGATGAAGCGGTAGAAGGCGAATTGAAGGCGGAGAAATAGTTCCTCCCTTCCCGCAAGAAGGCCAGCGGGAAGGGAGTTTTGACGGTCCTTCAACGATTACCGGTAGTTAGGGCAATTTTTTGCTCTAATACCATGTCAAAGTTTTGAGAAAAATATGTTGAATTCTGAATAGACTCGATGTCTTTTCCCTTTGCTTTCATTCCATTAAATAAGAATCTTACAATCTATTTTAGGTACAAAATAAAGTGCTTAATCTATTTTAGATAACTTAATAATACATGTTTCTAATCTAAATATTCAGATAAAAGGAAAATAAATTAGAATAAAAATATCGGACATAATGAAGCTTCTAATTATAGAAAACTCTTAATTTAGTTGTCTGATTTACATCTTTCCTGATTGACAAACAGCAGGTGTACGCATACTCATCCAGAAGTTTCAGTGCTAATCTCAAAATTATTGCGGTGTACAAGGCTTGTTCACATAAGAATACGGATGTTTAGCTGCTGAACGTTAGCAATTATCTGCCAAAACCTTTAGTAAGAATTTTAAAAAGAAAGTAGCAGAGGTTCATTGTTGAAATACTGATAACGAGAAGAAAAAAACACGGCAACAAAATCTCCTTTCAAAATCTGTTTTATGTAGGATTATACATCTACATACAAAATTTACTCTTTGCAGAATTTCTTTCTCTCAATTCCTGCTTGTGAGCATAAAGAAATACGAGTACAATCCTATGCACAAACGAGGGAAAGAACACAGTTTGATTAGCAAGAACCCTAATCAACATTTATTTTGGCATTCAGGCCCGCTTTAACGGGTGTTAGATCCCAATAGGCGTTTGGAAATTCTATTCAGGTGAGTTGTATCTAGTAATATATCCAGTGATTGCAAGAAAAAAGCAGAAACTGAACCTTTAATGTAGATCATGGAATTCCACGCTCATAAAATGCGGCCAGTGAGGAATTCATTTTTTAATAGGGGTACCTCATGAATCAACCAGTTCATCTCGTATAACAAATTAAACCAATGGTCCCCACCACTTACATCAAAATCAAGGAAAAAAATAATCAGTTGGATAACACTTTTAGCCTCTATTGGAACACCACGATAACACAGCAGCCAGGTTATTTGAAAACATATTTCCTATCGTAATCTAGCTTGGAAGAGATTTTGATACCAGAGTTAACCCAAACCACAAAAGAAAAAGTAAATATTATAACTGAAAGCAAATAGATGGTTACACTTAAACACACTTGAAAGGAAAATTACAACAAATATGACAAAAACTCACATTAGAGCACAATCCATGGGTGGTGGAGGTCGGTAGGTGGTCAGAGAATGGAGGCAGGAGGCTGAAATGGGTTGGCGTAGTTGGGACAGCAAAGGGAGGGCTTTGAATAGCGTTGGAAGCAAAGCGAAGGACAAAGAGAAGGGCTGTGACAGCGAGGGCAGCAAGTGGGGTGGCAAGCAAAGCGGCGAGGAGTGGTGTGAAAGGCTGCAAAATCCAGGGGACAGCACAACAAAGGGGCAAAGCGCAGTCCAAGGCGGTGGCAGCGAGCAAGAAGTGGTGGAATGGAAAGACTGCAGTGAAAAACAACAAACGAGTGTTGTTCAGGGCGGTTGCAGCGATGGAGGATGGCCAGGAGTGTCGTGGGGAAGGTACGAAAGGGAATAGGGAAGATAATCACCGCCCCAGGAAAGAGATACAGCCAGAGCACCACCAAATCTCTTGGATACAGCCTACGAATGGAAAAGAAGAGACGTCTACAACTGTCCTAAAAAAACACGAAAAAGCTAAATCTAGAACATCATTAAAGAAAATATATAATAAGAGGATAGCAAAAAGTGGCCCGAGAGGGTTGGCCGACCTCACAACGTCGAAAAAACCTAACTAGTTTAGTCCAGGAAAGAAAACTAATGCTTGCATGATCACGAGATAGTAGTGGATCACAAAAACATGCACGGTGTTGTAGCAATTCGTGGCACCGTAGCAGTGCCGCGAAAAGGGAAGCTATCAGATGCTCCAACGTTAGTCTCACAGGGTTGGGGGAGCTTCGATCTCACCCGTTAAAGTTTTTATCTCCTCATAGTAGCCAGTTGGGCCTGTTGAAAATAACAACAATGTTGCAAGTTCCCATTAAGTCAATCATGTAGGTGTTGTCATTCCAATGGACATACTAATAAAATAGGTATTCATCAACTTTTGGCAAAACTTAAGCTAGAGCTACAAGCCAAATCCCAAGCAAATAAATATATAATCTGCTCCTCCCACTTCCCGTACTTGACTGGATTTGTTTGATAAACAAGGCTGTCAGGATGGGTCAACTCTAAAACAACATCTATGATAGGCTAGGCCACATTGACATGTAACCGCTCAGGAGTGGCATCTTCTTCTCGAGAATGGTCTGGATCCCACTCTAGAATATTCTTTACCACAAAAAACCTAAGGTGATACCCAACATTGTGATTCATCTATCATGTTTGATCCTCTGTCGGGGAGTACACTGTTGAATCGATTTTAATACCCAAATGATTCCCAATTGTCTTATAAAAATAACTCAAAATCTTCTAATCTCTGACAAATTAGATATCACTAAGTAGGGTGAGGCTATATATTTGAAAAGTCAGAGATCTTTTTATCTGAAGTTCTCACATGTCTAGTATCGGATGCTCAAACGAATGGCCCTTTCAGACATCCAATGTCAATCATGTTGATGCTTGTCCGAACGTCTATAAAATGTAGTTTGAGACACCACAACCACATACTCTGCATGAATGTATATTATATCGGACTCAATAGCTTCTAGATTAGTTACTGTCAAGCTAGAATCTCTCTCCTGTGTTCAACTGGAATCGATGACGTCTCTTTCTCATTAGCTGACAGTCGGTACTCTTTTGTGTCCTCACTCTCTTCTGTGTCGATAGTATCATTGTTCATTTCTTCAACTGTTCCTTCATGAGTGAAAGAGATTTTTCTCCTAGTCATGCAATCTGATTCAATATGCCCAAATTCTTAACACATGAAACACTTCCTGACGGTAAATAATTTGGGAATGTTAGTTGGTTCCACTTGTTTGCACTCGGAAATAGTGTCTTCTTGGCTGAGGTTGGAATGAATTTTCCCCTAGATGTACTCTGACTGTAAGATCCTGCAGTTGAACCTTGCCTGTAAGATATAATGGTCGTAGTAAAATATTGTATTTTGCATTAATCAAAAAGACAAAAGAGCTATAAAAGCTACACAAAAAGAGCAATGAGATGAGCTCCATCCGCCACCACTTTCAAAAAGAGGAGTCACAAGTGTGAGTATCCCAAACAAAAGACCTATCCAAAGCCATCCTCACACAAAAAAAGATTGTTTTGTTACATTCTCTACCAGCAAAGAAGAAAATAACTTGTTTGAACTCAGAAAGAAAAGCTTCGCCGGCCCCATTGTCATGTGGATGTTGCAAAACTGTGGCCTTCCATTCTTCACTAATGAAATTAATGATATCCTCGTTGTCTCCTTCAATGATGATCCAAACTTACAAGGAAGAGTATCACATCCTGTTCCAACTGTGAACTATCCTAATGTTTCAATGATTGTCCAGCTGCAATAATAAGTTTCCCCGTTTCATCCCAAATCACTGCTCCCCCAGCTGCAATAATAAGTTTCCCCATTTCATCCCGGATCACTGCTCCCAAACCGGCTAGGTTATTGGAAAGAAGGGCACTGTCAATATTAGCTTCTAGCCATCCTGGTTTTTTTAGGGGGAGGTGGGTGGGTGGGTGGGGGGACTATGATAGACATCGTAGCAATATGTTTTGTCGCTAGCCAAAGGGATCGATTATGCTTCCTATTAATACAACATACCAACTATGATAGACATCGTAGCAATATGTTCTGCCGCTAGCCAAACAAAACCGGGGTAGTGTGCACAAGCCCACATTAACCTCCACAAAGGAAGCAAAATTGCGAGTCCTTATACCCCAATTATTCAGGTGACGTATTCTCTCCACTTTTGAAACTGAGGCCTGAATATTAGCTCTATAGTGAATTGTTAGGTATTGACACTACATCTCCAATTTGATCACGGACCAGGTAATGATCTTGTCTTTTTCCCTCACACTGGCGTGGGTACTTCAAATTTTGCCACCAAAATAATATATTATTCTTTAATTTGTTAGTGGCTAGTTTCAACATTCTGTCTGATGGAACAACTTAACGCTCAAAGACACATTCTAAGGTCCAGAGTCACTCGACGAACTTGTCCGGATCCATATAATCGTCGAAATATAGCAAATTCACATTAACTTCAAAATTTTGTCTTCCAAAATATTTCAGGTCATATCTTCAACGAAAAGATTCTTCATCCCTAGAATCTGCATAGTGAAAGAGACTCACTTCATTCCTTCAATCTAGCAAGTCACTACTGTGGCTATGGATGACCCATCTGGATTAACTCTTCTTGAAGGTGGCAAGCCTATGTTGTAGTTGGTGTGTTTCCCATTGCATATCCCTGGATACTTCTTTGTGAATCTTTCATACATGGCATTGTTTCTTTTCCCCTTTGATCAGGCTTCTAGCGATTATCTCCTTTGTGGCATTGTTAGGTTTTGGGTGTGGTTAGGTGGAAAGAGGTGTGTAAATGTGTTGTAGGGTGAAAAAGAAATTTTTTTGGTAGAGATGGGGTTAGGTATTAGTGAATGCTAGTAACCCTATGATAGGACTAGAGTTAAGCTAGATAGAATACCAAATGATATTAGAGTTAACCCAAACCACAATAGGAAAAAAAAAAATTATTGTCGAAAGCAAATAGATGGAATCAAATGCATTTGAAATGAAAATTACAACAAATACGACACAAACTCGCACCAAAGCTCGATCCATGTGTGGTGTGAGTCGGCTAGGTGGTTAGGAAATGGAGGTAGTGGTTGAAATAGTTCGGGGTGGTTGGGACAGCAAAAGAAGGGGCAGGAATTGTGTTAGTAACAATCAAAGACTTGGGACAGTGAGAGCAGCAAGTGGAGTGGCAAGCGGAGAGGCAAGGCACGATGGGAAAGGCTGGAACAGCCAGGGGGCAGCAAAAAAACATGTTTGTTGTTTTCCAGATGACGGCAACAAAAAGGCAAAATCGGGGGACTGTGGTTGCGACTAAAAAGAGCTAGAATAAGAAGACTGCCGTGAAAAATAGTAAATGATGATATTTGTGGCGGCTACAGCGATGGAGGATGGACGGGAGCGTCATAGGGAAAATATGGAAAGAGAAAAAAAGATAATCATCACCTCGAGAAAAAACAACAACAAGAGCACCACCAGCCCATTAGATACAACCCTCTAAGAAAGAAGAATAAAGTTAGCATTCCTATACAAAACACATGAAAAAACTGAACCTAGAACATCATAAAAGAAAATATAAAATAAGAAGATAGCGATGAGTGGCCGAGAAGGGCTAGCCAATTCCACAACAATGAAAACACTTGGATCGGTTCAGTTCATGCATGAAAATGGAAGCCTACCTGGTCGTGAGACTATAGCTTATCGTGAAAACATGCACTATACTGTAGAAATTTGCGCCACTATAGCAATGTCGCGGAAAGGGGGCTCCTGGATGCTCCCGCATCATATTTAAGATCAAATAATTAGCAAATAAAGAAAAAATATAACTGGATCAAACATCGAGCTAACTAATTTGCTTGGTGATGCAAGACAGATGAAGGTTTAACATTCTTCTAAGGAGATTTAATGTTTTGAAATGAAATGCATTTGAAATATAACAAATTAATATTGCTCATGAGTTCTCAAATGGAGAAGCAATTAACTATGGGCCGAAAAAAAAATTTTATCCCATAAACAAACATTTTCAAAATTATGAAGTCTCCATATTAATAAAGAATAGAGTGCAATAAATAAATAAATAAATATACAAAAATCCATATAAAACTTGGATTTTCATACTTTCAGTATTCTTATGTTTTAATGTATGGTTTGCATGGGATAATTTACCGTCGACACATCACAAGATATGCATTGTAACATAGCTTATGATATGACATGAAATTCTTAATAATACATTGCGATGGACTGAATGTGAAGGTTCGGAGAATTGAGCACAAAATCTTTATTGTTACAAAATGTTTGTTTAAATACAGTTTACTACAATCCTCAACTTGCGAAAAAAATAACACCAATATCTCCTAAACTTAAGAAAAAATAACACACATATCTTCGAGATTATAAAAATCAAATCAAATAAACTTAAAACATAAACTCTATAGCTAGCCAGAAATATATTGAAAGACATAAATAGGAAATAAATAACATCCTAAAATAACTTCTATCACTCTCTCCCTCAAGTTGAAGCATAGATGTCAATTATGTTCAACTAGAACTTGAAATCATCAAACGTGTGAGAAGTTTTTTTTGTGTGAATATTGCCAGTTCAACAACAAATGGGACAGCGAAACCCAAATTTTCCCAAAATCGAGTTTCTCCTTGATAAAGTGATAATCAATCTCCACATGTTTGGTACGATCATGTTTGACCGGATTGTAAGCAATGCTAATGACGGTTTTATTGTCACAAAAAATAGCAGATGAATGTGACGACATACGTAACTCAAGGAGCATGATGCGCAACCAGAGTGCTTCATACAAACTCAAAGACAACGAAACTCTACTTTGGCACTACTACGAGCAACAAGAAACTGATTTTTACTTTTCTAAGTGACAAGGTTCCCCCACAACATATGATCAAATTGGGACTGAGAGAAACCATAGCCCACTACAACTTGCCTAAACTTGTCAAATCAGGCCTATGTTAGTTCAGGGAGGGACATATGCAATTGACACAATTATCCACAAGAAAAAATCAAGTAAAATCTAGGTGGGAGAGACATACAAACCTCCTTAGTGAGATCGACGTTAAGAAAAGGATTCTTAACGTCTAGTTGGATTAAGTCAATTCAGATTCATGGCTAGGGATAACAAGACCCGAAGAGTATTTAGTTTAGCAACCGATGCAAAAGTCTCTTCATAGTCAATCCCATAAATTTGTTAATATTAACGACCAACCAAACATTGTGGGATTCAAAGGAGCCATCATAGTGGCAAATGCTTTATTTCAAGTATGCTTGTGTTGAACGGCATTCATCTCGTTCATGAAAGTAGCCTTCTAGGACGGTCAACCAAAGCCGCCTCAATAGTGGATGGGAGACAACAATCCGTCAATGATGTGGCAAATGCTTTGTAGGACGAAGATACGATGTGAAAGGAGACTTATTTTGTAATGGGATAAAGGCAGTGAAGTATGCATGATTGTACATGTTTGCATAACTCAATATAGAGGTTCAAATGTTCACTTTGATAATGAGTGGCCCCCGTAATTTGAGAGAGCATCGTACTGGGGACGTCGGCCAGAGTAGACTCCAAGACCTACAGCAAGGCAGCGGGTTGCATTGGGAAGACTCTCAATAGAGGGGTTTGTATGATGATTATAGACATGGAGAGGGGTTGGTGGTGGTGTTGGCTCGATTGGAGACGACTCTAGCGGGATCGCAGGTGCATTGGTAACAGTGATTGTAGGAGTAGGAAAATTATCCATCGGGCTCGGAAAAGGAACAGTGTCCAAAAAAGCAAGCTCCCTCTCACTTGAGGTAGAGATAGAAAAGAATGGGGCATTTTTAAAAAAAAGATACACCAGCACTAACATAGATTTTATTGGTGGTAGGATCAAAACACTAATATCCTTTTTTTAGTGATAGAATAGCCGAGGTAGATATATTTAATTGAGCGGGGATCAAATTTATAGCATGTCAAGGTTGTGTTTTGAACAAATGTCGTGCACACAAAAGTTTTGGGATCCAATGAGAAGAATCGGTTGGTAGAAAATAAGACATTAAGGTGGATAATGGGGTTTGTAAGTTGTGGACTTTTATGGAAACTCTATCGCTGAGGTATGTAGCGATAAAGACAGTATCATTATAAAAATGCTTAAGAACATTAGCATGAAGCATAACAGAACGAGCAAGTTTGAGAATTTGTCTACTTTTTCGCTCGGCTACCCCGTTTTGTTGAGATGTATCCATAAAGAAATTATGATGAAGCCCTTACTGACCAAGAATTCTCCCATTATAGGTTTAAAGTACTCAAAGTCGTTGCCGGTCCGAAGAACTTGAGCGGTGCTTTTGAATTGGGTTAGAATGAAGGGGTGGAATTTTTTAAATATGATTGTTGCTTCATATTTAATTTTTAATATATAAACCCAAGACATCCGAGTGTGGTCATCAATTAGAATAATGAACAATCATTTATTGGTATAGCTAGAAGTTTGAGACGGTCCTCATAATCACCATGAATAAGTGAAAACAAGAAAGGAGTGTACGAATGAAGTGGATATGAGATACGTTGATGTTTAGCTAATTCACAAATTTTACATTTAAAAGAAGAAGACTTTTTATCAATAAACATCAAAAAGTACTATTGTTTTAAATAATAAAGGTTGGAATGACCCAAACAATAATGTAAAAGTATAATTAGATAAACAAGAGAAAAAGAAAAATTACAACTATGAGATTGAGTCCTAAAAAAATTAATTGTCATTTTTTGGAAAAATTAAAGCCCGGTACTCGCTTGACAGTTTCAATCATTCTCCCTGAATGACGATCCAAAAAGAAACAAAAATCAGGGGAAAAATAAGCTTCACAATCAAGATCACATGTTAACTTACTGACCGAGAAGAGGTTATACTTAAGCAAAAAAACATATAACAAAGATTCCAAAGTTAACCCGACTGCTGGTAAAACCGACCATTTACCCTGAATAGAATTAAAGAAATCGTTGGCAATTTTAATTGTATATCACCCGGACTAAAGAGCATACGTCGACAAAAAAATGAGAACACCCTGTCATTTGGTTTGTGACATCTAAATCGATAATCCACATAACCATAGAAGCAAGACCTACGAGAGCCATAGAGACGTTATCTTGACGGATATTATAGGTCAATGAGCAGGAGGAGATCTGTCTAGAACCAAACAGCTTAATCAAATGTTCCACCTGACTCTTAATAGAGTTCGGCGAGTCTGGAATGATCTGAGTAGAGGCCAACTGAATTGTTGGGGATTCAAGGTTGTAGAGAGATCTTTAGCAACAGAAGATTTGGCTGAAGAAGTACTTTTTGGTTTACCATGGAGCTTGCAACACTTATCACAGATATGAAATGGTTTGGGGTAAAAATTACAAGTGGAGTGATTGACTTGAGACAGTGTGGCAGAGTATGGAGTACTCTTGGAGACCAAGGTTGGCGGCTTGACAGCAGTAATTGAGTTGTCGAGCATGATAAGTCTCCAGCTTTCTTCAAGGCGAATCACGGTTAATGCTTCCCGGGTTGAAGGGAGAGGATCATGGCCAAGTATACGGCCGAAGACTTCATCAAAATCCTTGTTTATACCAGCCAAATATTGAAACACGCAATCTTTTACAAAATCTTATAGAAGAGGGAAAGGTTTGCGGGGAATCTCAAGTGTATTCATAGTAGTGATCACATTTTATCCATAAAGCAACCAAGACGTTGTAGTATTGGGTCGCCATTTTCGATCCATGTTTAGCCTCACGAACCTTATTAGAAAGATCATAGGGTTGTCCACAATTACTTAAGTTTGAGCAGATATCGTCAACAGCTGTCCATAGGGTGATTGTAGACGGAAAAAATGGGTAAGAACAACCAATATAGGTTTCCATTGAATTAATTAGCTATGACATAACCATGGAGTTCTTAACTTCCCACGCAGCATATATTGGATCAGTCTTCTAAGGTTCTCGAATCATGCCCGTGAGGTGGTCAAACTTAACCCGACCTTGGATGAACAACAAAATAGCTTGAGACCACTTAAGGAAATTGAAACCGCTGAGTTTATGAGTGGTAATTAAGAACTCCATGGGTGTTTAGATCCTCCTATCTACAGAGGGATTGAGGTAGATGTCGAAACTCCAGTCGAATCAAAACAACGTCGAATGGAAGCTCGGAGTGGAGGAATCAACCACGGCTCCAACGGAGCCAAAGGAGAGGATTGGCCGCCAAGATACGAAAGAAATCAATCCATGCGTCTGGAAAACTGTAGGGAAGAATTTCGATTGTAGGAAAGGGTTCCGGCTAGAGGAGTGACTGCAACAAAAAATTATGGTTCTATGGAGGAGAGCCGGCCTTGGAGAAAAAAAAATAGAAAGAAGATTTTTGTTGCGGGAAGAAGAATTGGCCAAGCAAGTAGAGTTCCAACGGCTAGAGTAAGATCTCTGACTATGAGAACATGTAGGTTTGGAGAATTGAGCTGAGTCCATTTATTGATACAAAATGTTAGCTTAAGTACATCTCACTAGAATCCTAAAATTAGGAAAGAATTAACATCCATATATCTTATACATAGGAAAGAAATAACATCCATATCTCCTAAACTTATAAAAGAAATAACACTCATATCTCCAAGATTACAAAAATCAAATCAAATAAACTAAAAAACAGAAACCCCTATAAATAGCCGAAAATAAAAGGAATACATAAATAGGACAAAACAGGAAATAAATAAAATCCTATCCTAATATAACTTCTATCATAATATATAAAATAGATGTATAACACCATGCAATCAAAACTAAAAGTTCACATAGAGACTGACATACTAGAATGTATTACCCGTTAATAAATATCATAAGGTACTATCCAAAAATACATCAAATTATACCGACAATATTGTATGATTTTTGCAAAAAATAAAACTCAGAAACTAGATTGCCTCATCCAACTAATCAAAAGCAAATGAAATTAAACTTAACAGAGACAGCTTTGTGCAAAGCAAAAGGCATGTGTTCTACCGCCTATAGAGTACGAGTTTCACATCACTAGCAAGCATCAATTCAAAATAGTATTTTTTTTTAATTCATAAGAAATTGGTTACATGAGATAAAATGGATCAGTCAATTGATCAACTGCTAGTCCAAGTGGTCAAAATGGCCTCCTCTCTGGTACAGCTTCAATATCATTGAAGAAAGAATACATAATTCTCAATATTTCGATATTATTTCTATCAATTAAAAATTGAAATATCAGCCCTCCTTTTTCCTGATTTATTGTGACTTATTTTTTTTATGGCAAAACCCTTCCCTTTCTTCCTTTTAGTGTAAGTAGGTCAATTGACAGCACCACTTTAAATTTATGTTCCCTATGTTGCGTTGAATGCTCCACATAAGCAACCTCGAAAAATTCTCATTTTGAACTCCAAAAATGTTTTGTCCGCATGTCTAGTTCTAAGCACCCCACCAAATCAATTTGAACTCCAAAAATGTTTTATTCCGCCTGGCAATTCTAAAAAATATATCTTATTATTATTGAAGTATATTTCTTTTTATATTCAAATATTTATTAACAATTTTATAGAAAACATTTTAAAAAATTCATTTATTCCGCCTGGCAATTCATTTTTAACAAATTACTAGCAGAAATTTATTCAAATATTTATTATTATTGAAAATGTTTTCTATATAGCACAGTAAAAAAACGCTCCTTTTCAAAAGTTTGGTATTCAGCAGAAATTCATTTTTTCTTGTAAAAATTAAACTTGGGAATGTGCACTTACCGCACATGATTTGTACCAGTACCCTTAATATATAATATTTTATTATAATTCATGAATTGTGTTGCGTGGTTTAGCAGTCCAAAGTATCCTCTAATTTTACAAAACAATTTACAGATTAAGCATTTAGTTACAAGATTCTTTGAGATCTGAAAAAAAACAAGATCTCAACGGAATCAAGTTAAACAAATCAAATCTACTAGATATTTGAAAAATCAGCCCACAAAAAAGGCAGTACAGCAACAACAGTAACAACAACATCAACAAAGCCTTAATCCCACTACATGAGGTCGACTACCTGAATCCTTTTTCTCCATAGCATCCTATTTAGTGTCAAAAAATACAGTATTTAAACAAAAAATGTTTTACATTATAACTGAAGTGAAGAGTAGCACAAGTATTATTGATATTGGCATACTAAAAAAATTTAAGAATTAACTTGAACAATGGTGAGAATGGTGCTCATCAAAATCTAACCTTCCCCAGTCACCTAGTATAGGTCCTGCACCTGCAGCACGGGCTCGTCTTCCATCTTCACAAAAACCATAAGCTATAGAACCAGTGCCTGCAATCAATACACAGCCATGGAGCTTCCCCAATGTTCCACTTGCCATTGCTGCCACAGCATCATTCTCTATGATTATCTTGACAGGACAAGGAAATAGATCGCTGCAATTGAAAACTAAGGCAGATTTACATGCATACCACTTAATTCGTATCTATTTACATATCTAACGCCTAAACTTCAATTTTTACATATATGCCACATTAATCATTCATTAAAAGATGCATTTCACCTTTTACAAGTTAAAAATAGTGGTACTTGTAATGTGAAATTAAGTTTTGGATGGTATAAATATAAAAAATCAAAGTTTGGGTGTTAGATATGTACATACATAAGAATTGGGCGGTATGTATGTAAAGGCCCCAAAAAATTAAAAGTTCTTGTTAAGTAGAAGAGCAAAAACACCTTCAGTCAAGCCAGGACAAGCAAGATACATTAATGGCCAGAAAAGTGGGTGCAGAGCGTTGATGCAAGCTGAACACCTAAAAATTCACTCTCACCAAATAGTGATTTCCACTCTCTTCTGAAAGCTTATCTCTTGGTGCATAAAAAACATTGAATTTAGACGCCTTAGAAATGTGTTATACCAGGACCTAGTGAAGCCGGTATGACCTTGGTGGAGAAGGTCCTCTTTAGTGGAATGTTAATGATACATTTGAGATAAGAATTGGATTATGTCGATTAAATTTAGGCATAAATTAAAAGATATTTCATCAGATGAACTGTAATTATAAGAGTAGTTAAATAGATTGAAAGATGGAAGATTTAGCACCACATAATTTATGCAATTATAAATGACGCCAAAAGTAATACAATTTAAGCAATATTATCACAACAGCAACATTAAAAGTCAATAATCATACTAAAAATAAATTATACAATTTAGCCTAAGACAACAATAGAACTGCATAGAATATGTCTAGACTAAGCTTGATTACTTTGCAGCATTATATGTCACTGTAATTGAAATCCGTTTAGGTATGCTTGAAAAGAAAAACAAGGGAACATACATGACCCATTCCAAAATCTTTTGTTGATCTGAAGGATGATTAACACCAGACACTGCTAAGCAAATTGCTTGAACAGCAGAGTAAGTAGAATGAGCCATGGAAAGGGCTTCGGCTATAACCTTCTCTAGTGTCTTCTTTGCTGCAGCTTCTGTGGAATAATATGTAAAAAAGCTTCAAAATTCAATGTTTTTGAAATTCTAAATTAAAGAAAGGCTTTTTTTCAGTCCATATATGAGGAACTTCTTGTACCAACTATGCAGATGAATACTGTCTTACGAAAAGGACCATAAAAACTTTAGGGGGCATTTACATACATACCAAGCAATTCCTATGTATTCAAATATCTAACATGTCAACTTTAGCTTTTACATTAATACCAACCAAACCTTTCATATCACATCAAAAATATCACCATTTAACTTTTAAAAAGGTGAAATACGCCTTTTCATGCATAGGCAAGGTGGCATGTATGTAAAAATTAAATTTTAGGTGTTAGACATGTAAATAATTAAAAAGTGAGTGGTATGTATGTGAATCTTCCAAAAGTGGAAGTTTCTTTCCTATATTCTCATGATCTCAATATAAAAAAAATTACGCAGGCTGAATTAGATAAAACAAAAAAAGGTTTTATTAACAAAATGATCACAGCGATACAAATTGGAATATAGGACCGGATCTAGCTACACAAAAAACTGCAAAAAGCTCGCTGTATGCCTCAAAAAAGAATAAACGAAAATGCCAGCAATGGAACTGGCACGGTATCTAAGAAGAGGACCAGTGGACGCCATTTTCAAAATTTCATGCAAGAACGGAACCACAAAATAAGAAGATATATAAAGGCATGTGACTTATAGTCAACATGTATCTCCCCATATGATTTGTAAAACATCTATTTCCAAGTCAGAAGACCAGTCTACAGGGATCTAAAAGAAAGACTTTTTCTGCTAGAGAACAATAAGATCGTAAATAAAAAATTCATTGGCGTTAAGTATGAGGAAAGCAAGGACGTGGCAATTTCCCCTCTGAAAGGAATAAAAGATCCATTTGAAGCGGCTTATAAAAGCGGAGAAAGCCAATGTCGTAATGGTATTCTATCACTCCATTTCTAAGCTGAAAAGACAAAGTAGATTTAATACTGACTCTGATGGCTGGAAGACACCAAAAAAGTGTAACATAACGTTTTTTACTCGAAGGGAAAGAAAGGTATAGAGCAAAATAAACAAAATAATTAAGTTGCATTAAGCAGCAAAAATAACAGTTTCAAGCATGGCAAATTCAAAGCAAAATTTAATTTCAAATATATTAAATGGGTGGAGCGGAGCCATAAATCTCAAATGCAAAAGCTTAAACAGATCGGCAGTCTTATGAATATCTAAAATATCATTGACCTCTACGTCGCTCCGCTTCATGAAATAAAAGGTAGACCGAAGTTCGTCGACTAGATAAACCTACATAAGGTCAAAAAAGACAATCAAAATCGGTTTTTCTACTTCCACTCTGTCCAGCCGTGCACATTTCCTTCGATTTCTACTCTTCTAACTTAGATGGAACAATGGAAAATATCCCATCCAATTCACCTCCGTATACCTCTTTCGCATTAATCTGGCTGACAAAAAAAACTTTCCAGTCGTAAATGAACAACTAATACCCTGATCACATAAGACAATTTCATTCTAGTTGTATTGGAGCAAACGAGATCAAAATGATTGGAATGGATTCTTACCTCCAACGGAATTGAAATTGGAACAGCCAGCGCTAGCCCTAGAGAGAATCTNCTAACTTAGATGAAACAATGGAAAATATTCCATCCAATTCACCTCCGTATACCTCTTTCGCGTTAATCTGGCTGACAAAAAAAACTTTCCTGTCGTAAATGAACAACTAATACCCTGATCACATAAGACAAATTCATTCTAGTTGTATTGGAGCAAACCAGATCAAGATGATTGGAATGGATTCTTACCTCCAACGGAATTGAAATTGGAACAGCCAGCGCTAGCCCTAGAGAGAATCTCAATAGATTCGGCAGCTTTGGCGCCGGTGAAAGGAATCGAAGCCGTCGCCGGTATGCAGATGCAGACAGTGGAGGTGGTGCCGCCGTCAAGCCCCAATATTACTCCGGCGGATAAAGTTTCACCAACGAAGCCCTCAATCTCGCCATTTCGATGCCCCTTCATCTCTCCTTAACCTCTTCGACTTGCTTTCAGGAACGGCTCTTATAGTCTCTTCACAGATCTAGAGTTGAACGAGGAGTTTTTGAGGACTAGTATACGAAAGCTCCTAGTATACTGCTGTGGAATCCGAAAAATTTTCCGGTTACATTATCTTTTTACATACATATCCCTCAATTCTTAAGTATTTAAGTATCTCACATGTAAACTTTAGTATTTATATAAATACCCTCTTATTTATATTTAGAAAGATGTAATTCATTTTAAAAGTTAATGTAAAAAAAGCTAATTTTAGGTGTAAGATATCTTTAAAAAATAGGAATTGAAATTTTAACTCACTAAAATTTTATATTTATATTTATAGCACATGTACCACTTAATTGTCATGTATTTATGTATCTAACAATAAAATTTTGATATTTATATTTATAACGCTTTGTTGTTATAAAATTATGTCCAAAAAATCATGTTCACTTTTAAAAAATTAATAAAAGTGAACTTTTTTTTATTTAATATTAAAAAATTGAGTTTTATACATATAAATTTTTAAGACTTTTAAGGCAAAGAAAAACATGAATTGACACAAATTCAGAAGAAAAACACGAAGATTTAATGTGGTTCGGCAAAGATGTCTACGTTTTCGGGAGTAAAGCGGTGACTTTCTTTCAACTTTTAAAAAAGTGTACGTAATACAGCCCCAACCCACATAATGTGACCCCCCCCCCCC
>JXCR01006422.1:338675-357094 GCA_002079205.1 Phalaenopsis hybrid cultivar
CCCCCCCCGATTGAACAGATGGTTCTGCTCCACTCCGTGGTATATGAGTCATACAAAAAAAATCTCCACCTTGGTGAATATCCAATCATTTAGGAGAAAAGATATCTAGAGCTACACATGCACTAATGTGGTCATATTTCTCTAGTAACTGCAAACATTCAACAGGTCTAAGCAAAGCAAGATCTTGTTGATAGTAACTCGTTTAGTCAACATATTAGCTACATTTTCATCAATATGAACATTCTGCAACAGCATCTCACCAGAAGTAATAAATTGTCTGATCTTGTGATATCTGACATCAATATGTTTGGTTATTGCATGGTACACCTAGTTCTTAACCAAATAAATAGCATTTTGATTACCATAATGCAACTGAACTCCACTTTGCTTAACACCAGTTCCTTTACTAGCCCAGTGAGCTATAAGGCTTCTTTAGCAACTTCAGCTACTTCCATATCTCAGTTTCAGTTGTAGATAATGTCACAATAGACTGAAATGTTGATTTCCAACATATAGGCCCTCAACCAAGAGTAAAC
Organism: Phalaenopsis hybrid cultivar; assembly: GCA_002079205.1. Taxonomy (NCBI): domain Eukaryota; kingdom Viridiplantae; phylum Streptophyta; class Magnoliopsida; order Asparagales; family Orchidaceae; genus Phalaenopsis; species Phalaenopsis hybrid cultivar. The sequence goes on from JXCR01006422.1 coordinate 339,212, forward strand.
ACATACTCATTTATAGANGTTAATGTAAAAAAGTTAAATTTAGGTGAAAGGTATGTAAATGCCCCTTTTTCTAATGTGCTTATATTTCTAATACTTAAATTTTGATATTTATATTTCTAACACACGTATCACTTAATTATGTAATTATATATCTAACACCAAAATTTTTATATTTATATTTATAAAGCTTTGTTGTTATAAAATTATGTACGAGAAGACATGCTCGCTTTTAAGAAATTAATAAGAGTGATATTTTTTATTTAATATCAAAAAAATTGAGTGTATACATATAAATATTTAAGTGATAGATATATAAATAGATAAGAATTGTGTGGTTTATATGTGAATGGCCTTAATTTTAAATTATTGTTATTGTATATTTAAACAATAAATGTAATATATTTTATGGCGTGTAAGCGGAAACTCTCGACGCTCATTAACATTTTCTTTTTTTTTAACTTGGAACATAATAAGATTAGAGAGAAAGATAGTGTATGAATGTTTCGAATGTATTAATTAATGACCGGTCAAACCTATTTAATTTTATCAATATATATTATTGATTAAAATGAAATTTGTAGTGATATTTGCTTTATTGTATTAGCTTGAAGAGAATTTTACATACATTCCATATAATTATTATGTATTTACTAATTAACACAAACTTTCATATTTACATTTAATGCTTTGGTGGCATAAATCTATACATTTAAAATGTGCATTTCACATTTAAAAAGTTAGCAAAATGGTAATATTGTTTAGGGGCGTTTACGTACAAAACACTTGATTCCTATGTATTTATGTGTTGAATTTTGATATGTTTGGAATCATACTCAATGAATAGAGTGTGAGACAGAAGAGAGAGAGAGAGAGAGAGACATGCACACTCTAAGAGAAGTGCACAACAATTAATAGTAATTTGAATTGTTAATTAGTATTTTCACATGAAATGACCCTCCTATTTATAGAGAATGGTGGTTCACATGAAATGACCCTCATATTTATAGGGGGGTGGTACAATATATAAAGTTACATTTCGACACATTCTTTAGTGTAGGTGTTATATGATATTTTAGATATTTTACAAATATAGACATTTAGTTAAGCTACCTTTTGGTTCGGTTGGTTGAGACCAGTTGGTCTTGCCTTGGTTAAGACCAATTTGTCTGACTGCATCCGATCGGGGTTGTCGGTTGGCCCTCGATGGCCTTCGGGTCAGTAGGACTTGACACGATCGACTTGGCTTTAATGGTCGTCTTTCTTGGTCTAGTTGTCGATTGTTGATCCCTATATAAAGAACTCTCGTCGGCAGAGTACGGTTAAGCTATCAAGAATGTGATGAGTCATTATAATATGATAGGTAGCTCACTCCTTGATGAAACATCCTTCATGATGCTCTATTATGATTATGATATGGTCAGTTCTTAACTGCATATCAGGAATCTCAAGAGTGTCCATGAGATTTATGGAGATGTTGAATTCTTAACTTAAGTCGGTTTATGGCGAAAGAGAAGTTGATGCCTCTACTTCACTATATTCGCCTTGGTCTTTAGTTCAAATGGCCTACATTCGGTCGGTCTCTTGCCCCAATTAAAGTGATTTGCACCTGTTCAAGCCGGTCTTATGGTACTCTATTAGTGACCCTTAGTATTTTGCTAGCGGGTCATTGATCTTTCGCCGGTGTACCCTTAGTTTGTCACCTGTGGGACCCTTGGTCTTCTGTCTGTGGGTCTTTCGTAATCTTATTTATTTGTACTTTTGTTTATTTGACTCCTTGAAATTTGTGCAAACACCTATCTTAATGTACAACATGCATCTAATACTAAACTTCACTTTTTTTGTATTTATACAGCCTAATTTATTATATCACATCAAAAAATACCATTATTTTAACTTTTAAAAGTGAAATATAGCTTTTCATGCATGCTTAAGGTTGCGTACATGCAAAAAATTAAAGTATGTGTGTGTGTTAAATTTATTTCATTTCACACTCATTTTCAATATTATTGACATTTTAGAAAAGGTTGCACTGAATTTTCACCATCAACATTCGTTTATTTCTTAATTGTTTCACATTATAGGCTATTATGTGATTAGCTTTTTCCATGTAACATATATTAGTCTGTAGTTTTCTTTAATATCTGAAACTTTATTCCCTGCATCGACAACATATTTTATCTATAAAAATATATCAATTACATTGTTGACATATTATTTATGATTTAACAATTGCAATCTATAAGTATATTTTCCAACTAGGGCTATTCATTTTGAAGGGACAACTATATCAAGGATTGAGTCTCCATTTTTGTAACCAAATTTATTCACCCCTTTTTATTGACAAGCAATAATGAATATCAATCACCCACTCAAACTTGTTATACATGCTCTTTCATATAATAACTTTCTTTGCATATCATGAGTTACCTTCATTTTTTTCTTAAATTAACTTAATATTCTTTATATTATCATTTACTAATCAAAGAATAAAGATATATTATCACTAACTCATATTCAAAATAATGATTCTTATACTTTCGATCATGCAAGCTTCATATATTTTCATTCCAATATTTTACTGAAGGCCTTTATTATAAGCAAATTTACTTAGTGAAATACATTTCTCTTAGCTTTCTCTAAAATTATAAAAACAAAAATCAATAAATTATCTAGCGTATATATAATTATTGCATATTGCTCACCAGTATATGGGTGAAAGATTGTGCTAAAACTTAATATGCCCAAATTGTATTATTGTTGGATTAATTTAGGACGTCGGCTCCTGTGTCGTTCGTGAGTTGACACAACCCGAAAGAAACCTATATAAGGGGGGGTGAAGGAGGACAATGGAAGTGTTCTTTAGGCTTGAACTATATGTCCTTACAATGATCTTTCCCCTAAAGAGCATGAAAGATGATTGAACTAGCAACAAAAAAATAAAAAAGAAAGTAAGAGATCTAAGAGCTAAATCTTGAGATCACCCAAAAGGCATGGAAGAGTGTGTCCTCCCTCTTGGATCTCTCTTTCCTCTATCTAAACATGTTAAGGGAAAAAATAAAATTTGAGACGTGTTGTATAAAATTTGGTCATGATGTCTCGATGAAAAAATTGCGACGTGGATGTCAGGTGGCTTATAATTGAGGATGTGGTCAAAGTCAATCATTGTTATCAGTCTTGACGTTTTGCACTCTATCATTTTAGAGAATCATTTTTGAGATGACCTCGACAGATGAATATGATAAGTCAAATCAGCAGATCAATCCGTAGTTTAATTTAGCAGGTCAGCTCAACAGTTGGCAGAGAACCTGTTACACAACAATGAATGAGATCAGCAGATCATCTTAGCAGATTATTCCAACAGTAGTTGTTCCTTTTGAGTAGATGTGGTTTTCAAGCCCATAAGACATTTAATAATTTAACCGCCTTTATTGTATCAACTTCAACTTCTAAATAGATATATATCTCAAAATTTGATGGTTAGTGAATATTTCATATTTCACACTATAAAAATTATGTATCAAAATCAAGGTTAAATATAAATGTTATCAATTATAAATTGTGGGTAGGATAATTTTGTTTACGTTACTTTAATTACTTGGATACATATGTTACTACTTTAACATGTTACTTCATTATGTGATGCTTGCTGGAGTAGTTAAAATAGGTATTTAGTAAACCTTATTTTATTATGTTCAAGCGATTCTTCTATATTTTTCCTCAGAAACAATCTCTCGACGAAATTCATCACATCACATAATAATAAGAAAGATGAAAATAGGGAAGAATGAGAGAGTTGATAAAATAAAAAAAAGGGGACCATTAAAATAAATAAATAAATAAAGACATGAGGATTTTCATTGGTTCTTATTTGTAGGATAAGTAGGATACACAAATCTTAAAGAACTATGCTAACCCTATTCGTCCAAATTCAAAAGAAGACTTATAAAAATTCTTCACATATAATTAGAGAATCACTTTTTTTTAATGGATATGTAAGCGCTCCCAAATAGACATATCTCAATTGGTTAAATACATGTGGCAATACCAATTAAAACTTTTGATTTAAAAAAAAAAATACTATTGTTATAAAATCTATGAATAGAGCCATCAAATGAATATCATTTTAATTGAAAGAATCACTGTGTTGTTAAGACTAAATCAAGCCATCGGGCTGAGGGTTAATCATAGTGACGTGGTAAATAAGTGTTTTCTAATAAAGAGGGCCTATAAAATGATGTCAATATTATGATGATCAAAATGAATGAAAATACTAAAAAATTGGTGCTAAAAATATATACAATTTTTCTAAAAAGGGTAGACATAACTCATCTATAATTTTATGGATCTATCATCCTGTGTTATTATACCTTGAATCAACTTAGCCGTAGAGGTTATTGACACAAGTAAACCCAAAAATTTCTATCAACAATTCATGAACGGTGTTGTTCAATAAAAATTTACAAATTCAAAGTCAAGGAATAAAACTAACTCATAATCCTTTGACTTATCTAGTAGAAGAGGCAAGGATATGATTTATCCCTCCTATAATATGGTAAGAGGCTTATGGATAGAAAGATAATAGGATAGAATAACTCACTCATAAAGATCAAGTCATTCATATATGGACTTACGATATTGTTTGGACCAAGATAGCTACTAAATTTCTTAAACACTACAGACAACCACCTAAGCGATTATAAATTATGTGGCTAATCAGGTGAAGGAAAGCAAGTATGCTTCTTAGGAATATATAAATGATTTGATATTACCTATCTCTAATATGGAGACTCTTTTAATATGAAAGTGCTTACGACATGACATGTTGGTATATTAAATTTTGAAAAAAAAATTGGCAATGGTCCATGCAATAAAGAAGAATATCTTTATGAAAATTTAGCGAGTTTTTCTTTTTTTTTTTCAAGTGGACAAATTATCAGATTTTGTAAATAAATTATTTTTTTTCCTAAGAAAAAAAAACATACCATAAAAATACAAGTGTAGGAAAAGTAACACTCAATTAAAATAATACATAAAAGAGGTTTATCATCGTTGGGTTAACAATGTATCCTATAAAAAAGATAATTAGGCAAACAAATATACAACTATTATTCTAATCTATAAAAAATTTGGCATGAGACATGAGATATTAACTCTCGGTCCTCATTTATGAATAGTCCCAATCCTCGACTCCAAGGAACCCATGCTTGCTTCTTATTTTCAATACAAACAATTTCTAAACTATAAAAACACATGAAAAAAATTTAAAATTTACATGCTCAATCCCCTAAAAAATAGAAGTCCTTATGCACATTTATAAAACATGAAACACTTAATTAGTCATGTTCAATGATATAGCTTACAGAACCATAAAAAGGCATTATGACATTATCATTTAAACTTCCTTTATTGTGGACATGACTCTATGGATTGTCCAATGTATTCCTAATATAGATATCACATAAAATGCATGGTCGGTCATAAATAAACACGCCATAGGAGATATATATATATATAAACATGCCATANAAAATCCATAAGAAAAACACAAAGATTTAACGAGAAACAAAGCGACGACTTTTTTTCAACTCTGAAAAAGAATATAGAATACCCATTAAAGTTACAATATACATATATATAGCCCTGATGTATAATATGTAATTACAAAATTACCTCTATATCGTACCGCGGGTCGTTGCCCCCGCACCCCCAACCCACATAACGTAACTCCCTGGATTAAACAGATGCTCGCGCTCCACTCCGCTCGCAATGTTCGCTATGCTCACTCTGCTCTGTTGGCTCGCTCTCTTCCGCTCCAGCATTTGTCCCTTATCTTGTATATGAGACGTACCTAACATAAATAATTAATTTTAAGTGTTAGATATGTAATATATAATAATTGTGTGGTATATATGTAGATGGCCTTAATTTTAAATTATAGTTATTGAATAAATTTAATATATTTTATGACTTGTAAGCTGAAACTCTCAACGCTCATTAACATTTTATTTTTTTAACTTGGAACATAATAAGATTAGAAAGAAAGACAGTGTATGAATATCATTAATTAATGTCAGGTCAAACCTATTCACTTTTATCAATACATCTTATATATTAAAATGAAATATGTGGTGGGTTTCTGCGGAATATATTGAAATTAATGGGTGTTATTGTGATTTTTTTTATAAGAACCGCTAGCTAAGAATCCAATCCAACTGATTCCTATGTAAAGTCTAAGATCGACAATCATGTTTCCTTTGTTGTATTAGCTTGAGGAGAAATTTACATACATTCCATATAATTCTTATGTATTTAGATATTTAACACATAAACTTTCATATTTACATTTAAAACTTTGGAGGCATAAATCTATAGAGTAAAATGTGCATTTCACATTTAAAAAGTTAGCAATCTGGTAATATTTTTTGGAGGCATTTGCATACAAAACACTCAATTTCTATATATTTGTGTTGAATTTTGATATAATCGGGAGTCACACTCAAGAAATTGTGTAAGAGAGGAGAGAGAGGTGGAGAGAGAGAGACTGTAAGAGAAGTGTGTAGTAATTTTAATTGTTCATTAGTTTTTTCACATGAAATGACCCTCTTGTTTATAAAGGAGGGTGGTACAATATATAAGTTATAGGTGTTATATGATATTTTAGGTATTTTACAAATATAGGCTTTTAGTTCAGTTGTCTTATGGTTCGGTTGGTTGAGAGCAGTTGAGCTTTGCTTGATTAAGACTAGTTTTTCCGACAAAATCGGATCGAGGTTGTCAGTTGGCCCTTGATGGCCTTTAGGTCAGCAAGACTTGACTTAATCAGCTCAACTTTACTGGTCTTCTTGCTTAGTTTACTTGTCGATTGTTGATCCTTAGATAAGGAACTCCTGTCGGCAAAGTAAGGCTAAGCAATAAAGCAGATGGTGAATTACTGTAATATGATAGGTAGCTCACTCCTTGATGAGACATTATTTCGTGATGCTCTATTATGATTATGATATGGTTAGTTCTCGGCCGCATATCAGGAATCTCAGGGGCGTTCGTTAGATTTATGGCGATGTTGAATTCTTCCCTTGAGTTGGTTTATGGTGAGAGACAAGTTGATGTTTCTACTTGACTATATTGGTCATGGTCTTTGGTTTGAATGACCTACATTCGGTCGGCCTCTTGCCCCAATTCAAAGGGTCTGCACCTGATCAAGCAGATCTTATGGTATTGAAGGTCTTCTGCTAGTGGGCCATTGATCTTCCGTTGGTGTACCCTTAGTTTTTTGTCTGTGGGCCCCTTGGTCTTCTCTCTTTAGGTTTTGTTAATCTTACTTTTTTGTACTTTTGTTTGTTTGATGTCCTCTAAATTTGTGCAAACACCTATCTTATGCACATTATGCTTATAGTACTAAACTTTACTTGTTTTGCATTTATACCGCCTAATTTCTTATATTACATAAAAAAAATATCACAATTTTAACTTTTTAAAAAGTGAACCGTAGCTTTTCATGCATGCTTAAGGTAGTGTACATGCAAAAAATTGAGGTATGTGGGTGTATTAATTTCTTTCATCTCACACTCATTTTCAATATTATTGCCATTTTAGAAAAGCTTCCACTAAAATATCTCCATTAACATTCATTTATTTATTAATTGTTTCATATTATAGGCTATTGTGTGATTAGCATTTTCCTTGTAAAATAAATTAGTATGTAGTTCTACTTCAATATCTAAAACTTTATTCCCTGCATCGACAACATATTTTCTCAATAAAAAAATATTAATTACTTTGTTGATGTCTTCTGTCTGATTTAAAAATTGAAATCTATAAGTATGTTTTCCAACTAGGGGTATTCATTTCGAAGGGATAACTATATATAGGATTAAGCCTCCCTTTTTGTAACCCAATCTATTTATCCCTTTTTATTGACTAACAATAATGAATTTCAATCACTCACTTAGACTTGTTATACATGTTCTTTCATATCATAGAACTTTCTTAGCATATCACGAGTTACCCTCATTTTGTCTTAAATTAACCTAATATTATTTATATTATCATTTATTGATTAGAGAATAAAGATATATTACCACTAACTAGTATTTAAATTAATGATTCTTGTACTTTTGATCATGTAAGGCTTCATACATTGTCATTCCAATATTATATTGAAGGCCATTATTATGAACAAATTCAATTAGTGAAAAACAATTCTCTTACCTTTCTCTAAAATAAAAAAGACAAAATCTCAATAAATCATCTAATAATAAATAATTATTGCCTATTGCTCACTAGTATATGGGTTAGAGATTGTGCTAAAACTTAATATGCCCAAATTAGATTATTGTTGGATTAATTTAAGATGTTGGGTACTATGTTGTTCGTGAGCTCACACAACCTGAGAGAAAACTATATAAGGGGAGTGAAGGAGGACAATGGAAGTGTTCTTTAGGCTTGAGCTATATGTCCTTACAATGATCTTTCCCCTAAAGAGCATAAAAGATGAACGAACTAGCAGCAAAAAAATTAATAAGGGAATTAAGAGATCCAAGAGCTAAATCTTGAGATCACCCAAAAGGCCTGGAAGAGTGTGTCCTCCCTCTTGGATCTCTCTTTCCTCTATTTAAACATTTTAAGGGAAAAAAATAAAATTTGAGTTGTGTCGTATAAAATTTGGCCATGATGTCTCGATGAAAAGATTACAAAGTAGGTGGCTTATAAATGAGGATATGATCTAAGTCAATCATTGCTGTCAATCTTGACGTTTTACACTCTTTCAATTTATAAAATCATTTTTTAGATGACCTTGACACATGAATATGATTGGTCAGTCCATAATTTGAATTTGGTAAGTCAATTCAGCATATCAAACTGTAGTTCAATTTAGCAGGTCAACTCAGCAGTTGGTAGAGGACAGCTTACACATCGATGAATGGGTTCAACAGATCATCTTAGAATATTATTACAGTAGTGGTTGTTCCTTTTAAGTAGATGTGGTTTTCAGACCCATAAGGCATATTAGGTGTGTGATTTGTCCCTCAAAAGATGATTTTTAGTTATAGAATAACATATTGAATTAAATCTTCTATCATGATTAAATACAATCACTTTGAATGTCATGTAAAAAACATTATCCTCTGCATATTGATCCAACTCTTTTATTGGGTTAGTTTATATTACATACAAGAAATCCACTAATTTATCAACATATCAACTATTACAAATACTATCATAGCCTTGTGTTGACCTAAGAAAATGCATAACAATAAAATTCATTGTAATCTCTTTTCATTTTTATTTAATAATAGATAAATGATGTAATAATTTATTAGTTCAATGTTGCTTCAGTTTTGTTATTTATAAGCTTCACACTTTGATATAAACTTGTTATTTCTCTTTTTTAAATATGTCATTGAATTATTAATTTTAACTCATGATACATCTTACTTTCAAGATGAATAATATAGCCAAAATAACTCAATTTATATAATTTTTATCTTCTTAACTCTAAATAATTAGAAATGCATTGTCAACCTCTGTACATAAATACTCAGTTGCATTCAACTACAATTCTCTTATCTTCCCTTACATCATTTTTCCCACCAATTTCCCATGTTGCTAGTCAAGTTTTTTAATTGTCTGAATTCACTCTTATGTAGTACATTGAACAATTGTTTAAGATGACAATCTGTTATACATGTCAATTAAATTGACTGTATAATTATAACTTTTAAATTTTATAAAGTTGCGTGGCTTTAGATGTAATCATCAATTTTTCCTTTCATATAGACATTTTGAAGCATTAGCAACAACATTTGTTTTTCTAGTTTGAAATTAAATCCTAATATTATATTATTTAATAAACTAACCACCATTATTGCATCAACTTCAACTTCTAAATAAATATATATCTCAAAATTTGAGGGTTAGTGAATATTTCACATTTCACACTATAAAAATAATGTAATCTTAAGTTCAAATATAAATGTTATCAATTGTAAATTATGGGTAGGATAATTTTTTCTTATGTTACTTTAATTACTTGGATACAATGTTACTACTTTATCATGTTATGTCGTTATACACCCAAATACTTTATCATTAAATTCTTGAAGCACTTCAATGCTTGATGGAGTAGTTAAAATAGGTACTAAGTATTCCCTCATTTTCTCAAGTTCAAGCGATTCTTCTATATTTTTCCTCAAAAACAATCTCTCAATGAAATTCATCACATCACCTCGTAATAAGGAGAAAGATGAAAATTGGGAAGACCGAGAGAGTTAAGAACATAAAAAAAGGGAAACATGAAAATAAATAAATAAATAAATGAAGACACAGAGGATTTCCATTGAGTGCTATTTGTAGGATAAGTAGGATACAAATATCTTAAAGAACTATGCTAACCCTCTTCGTTCAAATTAAAAAGACAATTTATAAAAATTCTTCACATATAATTAGAGAATCACTATTTATTAATGGGTATGTAAGTGCTCCTAAATAGACATAACTCGATCGGTGAATTACTTATGTGGCAATACATATTAAAACTTTTTATTTAAAAAAATATTATTGTTATAAAGTTTAAGAATAGAGCCATACAAGGAAGATCATTTTAATTGGAAGAATCATTGTGTTGCTAAAGACTAAATCAAGCCATCGGGCAGAGAGTTAATCACAACGACGTAGTAAATAAATGTTTTCTAATAAAGAGGGCCTATAAAATGATGTCAATATTATGATGATCGAAATGAATGAAAAGACACAAAAATCAGTGCTAAGGATACATACAAATTTTCTAAAAAGGCTAGACATAACTCATCTATAATTTTATGGATCTATAATCCTGGACTATTATACTTTGAATTATACCCAAAAAATTCTATCAACAATTCATGAATAGTGTTGTCCAAGAAAAATTCACAAATTCAAAGTCAAGGAATAATCCTTTGACTTTATCTAGTAGAAGAGGGCAAGGATATAATTTATCCTTCCTCTAATATGGTAAAATGCTTATGGAGAGAATGATAATAGGATAGAATAGCTCACTCATAAAGATCAAGTCATTCATACATGGACTTACGATATTGTCTGGGTCAAGTTAGCTACTAAATGTCTTAAACACACTAGACAACCACCTAAGCGATTATAAATTATGTGGCCAATCAGGTGAAGGAAAACAAGTATGCTTCTTAGGAATATATAAATGATTTGATATTTTCTATCTCTGAAATGGAGTCTCTTTTGATATGAAAGGGTTTAGGACATGACATATTGGTATATTAAAATTTGAAAAAATATTGGCAATGGTTCATGCAATAAAGAAGAATATTTTTATGAAAATTTAGCATTTTTTTTTTACATTTTTCAAGTGGACAAATTTTCAAACTTTGTATATAAATGATTTTTTTTTTCTAATTAAGACCCAAAGCATACATGTGAGTAAGAAAATAAAGAAAGAAACATACCAGAAAAATACAAGTGTAGGAAAAAGTAACTCTCAGTCAAAATAATAAATAAAAAAGGTCAATTATCGTTAGGTTAACAATATATCCCATGAAAAAGATAATTAGGCAAACAAATATACAACTATTATTCATATATATGCAAAACTAGGTAAGAGACATAAGGAATTAACTCTCGGTCCTTATTTATGAATAGTCCTGATCCTCAACTCTAAGGAACCCATGCTTATTCTATTTTAAATAAAAAACACTTTCTAAACTCTAAAAAATACATGAGAAAAATTTAAAATTTACATACTCAACTCCCTACAAAATAGAAGTCCTCGTGCATATTTATAAAACATGAAACACTTAATTAGTTTGATGAGAAAAATAATATAGCTCACATAACCATAAAAAGCCATTATGACATTTTCATTTAAACTTCCTTTATTGTGGACATGACTCTATGGACAGTCCAATGTATTCCTAATATAGTGTAAAAGTCTTAAACTCAATAAACCCGTTAGAAAAATATCACATAAAATGCATGGTCGGTCATAAATAAACACGCCATAAAAGATATATATAAACACATCATAAGACCCCCGAGTTAGGGGTTTGAGCTCTGCGTAGGATCGAATTGCACAACTGTCTAGAAGGGGGGTCTGCCCCTCAGTCAGACTATATGTTTGATCGGCGATCAACCTTATATATATATATATATATATATATATATAATCCTAGTTGCATCCTAATTTAAGCTTAAATAAATATCTGAGGGTGCCCTTATAACGACATCTAAATGTGTTAAAGTTGGCGTGGTTGAAAGCATGCCCATGTGATTTTGACATGGTCACTATGTCTAATCCAATCCTAAGAATCTAATTAGACTAAAAGTAATCATCCCAATTTGATAGACCTTTTAAAAATAATTTGTTTTAAGAAATAAATATACATGTAAGATTTTACGTTAGAGAAAATAAATATTTAATAATAATGAATTGATATCATATCCTAAGCTATTTATATTCCTAGAACAATCCATGCAATCTGATTGTAACATAATAATTCATGTTATGTGAGGAGATATACTCACATATAACAATGATTAAAATATCACAATCATAAGTTAAAACATAAAAAACCTTCCTCAAAGCATACTATAATCATACAAATTGCAAATGATTAAAAGCATTTTATACAAAATGTATAAAACACACCGGCTCGAATTCAATTCAAGTGATGGTGGTTCAACGACTATGGTTTGTTGACGGTGGATGAGTGACAATAGTTTAGCCCCTGTCAGGCCAAATACAATAATTAAACAGTAATGATCAAGTGGTGGTGGTGCAATGAAGATGGATGGGTGGTGACTATCTTATGACGCTTGATGTGTGATAATGGTGGTCGTTAAACATCAATGATGCAAAGACAATCTTATGATGGTGAATAATCGATGGTGGTGAATAGGCATCAACTATCATGCGAGGGCGATCCAACTTTACCAATCTAATGCCGATGATCATGTACATCTCAAGTACCTTTAAACCCCCCAACTCCCTTCATTTTTAATCTCCTATTTTATTTTTATATAATATTAGCGATTGAATTACAAATTTTACCATTGCAATTATCCATAAATTTAGAGTGGTTTTTTAACTTAATTTTTTCCATTGTTTAAATGCTTCAATATTAAGTGATATTAGACTCATTTGAATTTTTTATATTTTATTTTGTCAATGCACTTGATACGACTACAAACATGAAATATTTGAAGATCATTCGATCCCCTAATTATTTTCTTAAGAATTCCTAATTTTACTTTAAACGCTTCATCTAGACTCATTTAGACGTGGAACAAATCATTTTTTATGTCGTTAAGCTCATCTCATCGAGACGTATAGTTAGATTATAAACTTGCTAAAATTACACTTAAAATTGATGATTTCAAATGCATAAATGTGAATTTTTGAGTCATGAAGCTCAAAATCAGGCCCCAACATTGTTCAAATAGAAGTATCTAATGCTTATATATGAATCAATATGGATTATTGCTATAGGTTTTAAATCATATTAAATTCAGATTCAAATTTGGTTAATGTTGGCTATAAAACATCTAGAAATTGAAAAATAGAAATATTATCATAAAAAACAAACTTTAAATTCAACTGAAATTAGTAGAAATTTCCAGTAAACTTAAAATTACCAAACTGCCACAAAAAATCCGCATCTCTAATGCCTAGACCTGGTCCGCCCACTTCGCCTCCTCCCTCAGATCTCACCGCCGACCTCCTCTTCCCGTCGGCGCAACCCTTCGCCGGTCTATCCCTCTCATCCATCTGCTTGCTTCTCTTCCATTGACCTCAGCACTCGCCTTCGTCGATCTGCTGGACGTTGTCTCCTGCTTACTTGCCGCCCGTCCCAGTGATGCGCTGCTCCTCGAATCGTGTGGTATAAATTCGGTCTCATTGTTGAATCTTTAGTTCTCTTTATAGCATTTGGGAGAATGCCTGATGGTGATTAGGCACTGTCATGTAGGATAGTACGTAGAGATTGTGTTCATATACGGCAATATATTTTTATTTATTTTTTCATCTCAGAGTTTTTTTTGGTTTCTTGTATTGCTTTCACTGATTTTAAGTGTGAGAATAAAATAATCATTTTTGCAGGAGTTTTGAGGATGTTTCAAAATTAATATCAGTTTCAAATAAATCCGACCAATTGATGAATATGAAAAACTTAATTGTTTATCTAAATGTGCTTTTGAACTTCCAAGCAAACAATTAAGTCCTTACGAAATACTTACCATAGTTAGTGATGCGGTGGAAATTTTGAGGCACTTTAATTCAGCCTTTGCATTAGTTTATTGTTTTTAAACCTTGTTTTTTCAGTTTCCAGCAATTCATGCTTAAGTGAGTTGTCCCTATACAATTTATGGACATAAATCATCTTTTCTTGAGTTCTTTTATTAGATTTTTTTTATTGGTTTTGCTGAGTGGCTTGTGGTGGGATTAGGCTATTTTCTAATCATTTCCTGGCCAGTAAATGAAATATGAGCTATTTGCACTGGAAAAAGTTCATACTCACTCATCAGGTGCGTTAATAAATATTTTTATTTGTTTTGGCATCACTTTCCCTTTATTTTTTCACTTTTGATTTTCTTAGGTTCACTTCTATGTAATTGCATATGATTTATTTGCAAGCGTAATCATTGTAAGTCAAATTTGAAACGATAGAAGATAATTTAATTTGCTTATATTTGTGATAGAAATGTTTTAGTCTTAAAAATAAACTGGTAAAATTTTCATCCACATAACAAATAGTTATTTGCTCTTTATTGGGAAAGATTTATGATTGAGCTTATAGCATCCGCTTCGGCGGTGTAAGTCTCCTCTGGTCTGGGGTTTGAATCCCGCCTCTGACGACTGTTGCCTAAAAGGAGGGGGCACTGAAGTGGATTAGGGTCATGGGGTCTTGACTCGCGTTACCTAGCGATGTTGGCGAAGCCCAAAGGGATTGGTTGGCGGTTCCGCCCGTCAACCAATCTTTATAAAAGAAAAAAAATGTAGGATTTTCTTTATCAAGTTTGTTAGGTACTACAATCGTAGAGGGATAGTTAACTTCTATGTACTAAATTATAAGGAAGATCAACCAATTACTTTAAAAAGGAGGAAAAAAGTGGCATCATTTTTCCCATAAATAATGAAGATTTAATTTCAGTATTGATTAATAGGATTTAAGAAGGCAAATAACGAACTTATGATATTTGAATGCAATTAATTTTTTTAATAAGTCTAAATAAATATTTCATTTAAAATAATGTGTACTTGGTACGTATGCATTTTTTGTTAGAATTACAGAAAGCTTTATCCAAGCTCATAAAGGCCCCTGTGAACATTACATCATTTGGTGATAAAATAGTTGGAGTTGAATGAAGAGCAAGAAGTACGCTTGCATGTCCTTTTTGAGTGTATAGAATGAGGATACCCATCTTCTGGTAGATCCATGGTGAACAAGCGAGGCGCTGATTGTCTTTATGACATCTTTAATAGCATGTAAAATGCCTAACTACAGATGTTGTGCGGTAATCACATGTAGTTTTGTATCTAGGGAGATTGTTGATGGAGCGTGTGTTGGTTTCATCATATGAACTTGATAACAAGTGGCGCTGTCTCTAGCTGCAAGAAAGGCGACGCCTTGTAATTAAAGCAGGAAGTTACCCTCCCTATTATTTTAGTCTCCAAATATTAGGCATGTTGAAAAATTTATGTGTGTTTATTTAAGAAGTTTGTAAGCATCAACAATATTGTGCATATTGTTTTGTTTTTGTGTTTTATAATATTATAATTTTGTTATAAAATGTAATTATTTCTTAAAAATTTATATTAGTATACCCCTATAGACCCAAAAATTTATTTCTATGATCACTTTATATGTGCTAGTATAGGGTCAATTTAAATGATTTAATCTTATGCTTAATATGCAGTGATTTGAATTGGGTTAAGTATATGCTATTAGCTAGTTAAATCTTTGGTAAGCGTTATAATAGGGCATTTTTACCAACATTATATTTTTTAATAATAACAAATGGAAGCACTACTTCAATAGAGTTGGGTTTATACCAATGTGCATATGGTTCATTGATAGATGGTTTTACTAATGCCTTTTCTACTAACCATTTAATAACATGCTGGTATCCCATTCAATGGATTTGAGTTGCCCCATAGAAAATTGATTGATATCAAATATCGATTTGTTTGTGTTGAGAAGAGCATTCGTTGAGTAGATTATGATCCAAGGGGGGTCGTACAAGTAATTTTGAATGTAAATCTTGATGAATTTTCATTCATTTTGTAACTCTGAATTATGAGTTTTATTACATAGAAACTTTCAGCCACGAGCCTCCTTTTTGTAATTAAAGCTTTATGATTCTTGACAGACACGGAAATATTTTTCTGCTCTTCTTGAAAACTCAAAGCATAAAATGTTAATTAAAGTTTTTTTGAGTATTTTGAAGTATTAGCTAAGAAATTATTTAATGCTTTCTGTTTCTGATTATTGAGCGAGCGAGTGATTTAAATTGTTTAAGGACTATTCATATTCTTGTTGGTCAGATGATACTCCTTTTTGAGATGTTGCTGATGACCAACCTTGTATCTTGGGGCAAGAGGATTGCCTTGGCCCGTGCATCATTTTGTTGTTTTCTTTCAAGAACAAAAACATTATCTAGGTAACAATTCTAGATTTAACCTCTTTTTTTAATCAAAATGCTTTTTAGATTTCTTTATTTGTAGTAGGTATCCTATGTCATTCATTTGATGGGATTGCATGCTCTTCTCATAAAAGATTAGTGTCTCTTTATCTTAACAACTTAAATGTTGAATTAGAAACTTTATTTTGTACAAATATTGGATATTTGGGTCTTTTTAAAGATTCACAAGGAGTGGTTTGGGGGTTTATTTTTGTTGGACTCTCAGCTGATTCAATTGAGGTTTGTTTTTTTAGCAAGTTGTTGATTATTCTTCGAACAAATTGGATGTACTAATGATTTGAGTCACATTTTTTTTGAACATTTCTAGCCTTGTTGGGTGATCCACCAATTTGGTTACATATAGGCCACACTTGATGAGACTTTTTTCTGAAAGTTTCAAGAGAGTTGGATTTTTTGGCCTTGGCTGGTCTTTTGATTCTATTTCTTTTCTCGTTCTTTTACATTGTGGAGTTTTTCTATTGAGGTTGTTTTTTGGTTCTCATTATTGTCTATTAACTTTGGATAGTTTTGCTGGTACTAGTGATAGGCAGGCTTACCCCATCCAACATACCTTATGGGTTTATGCTCAATATGGGATGTTTAGGATATTACCAAAGAGATTATAGTATTCTTTAAGGATTTTTTAGAAGATTGTTTGATATAGGTTCCAAAGCAATGGCATCTATACCTAAAAGGAGGCCTACAATATCGATAGGCTCATTAATTACACTTATAGTTGTTGTTTCTTGTAATCAGAATAATATTTATTCAAACATTTTGCTCTAGCTTACTTTTAATCTTTTTGGATCTGGTCTTTTGTTTTTGCTTAGATTTTAATGGTTTATCCATTGCCTTGGTGGCCTTAGAGAGACATGTAAGGTTGATTTTAGTAGATGAGCTAGGACCTTCTATGCTTCCTGATATTTATTCTTATGTTTTAAGTGGCACAGGCATCACTTTTTCTTCTTTGAGGATGGGAATTTAATGGGGCATCCCATCTTGCGCGTCTTTTGTGGAGGGGAATGCTACTCTTGCTTCTGCGCCTGTTAAGGAGGTTTCCATTTTCATGCACTTTGGCTTAACTTGCTTTTTACCATTTTTGTTTTTAGGGTTGTTAACTTTTTTCTTCTTGTTTCATGAGCATCTTTGTTTTAGAGCATCTTTTGATTACCTCTCTGTATGTTTTAAGTGACATTTTTA
>JXCR01006424.1:0-10352 GCA_002079205.1 Phalaenopsis hybrid cultivar
CTACCATTATCTGATAATCATCACTAGGCCATCATTATATGACCACCATTTTCTGATTGTAGTCACTATTATCTAATTTATATTATTTGACCATCATTTTCACCTCCAATACTCCCGTCATACTCATCAAAGGAGGAACTAGAGCTTAGTGTCTTGTTTTATAACTATGTCTTCTTCAACTAGGAGGAAGAGCTAACATTTGTACTCTCAACTAGCATAGCAAATTATTTTATGCGCTAGATCTCATGATTTTTTTTTTCCTTTTTTCGGGTTTTCCACGTAGAAATGAGTTCTCTTTTATATATATATATATATATATTCACCATTTGAAGGATCTATGGACAAATTTACAATATAAAACCCTCATTCTTTTGTTATGAATTTTAATTGGCTTATATATGTAAGTATGTGTGTGTGTTATTTAATGAGCTTTTAGGTTAAAAAAATAGGTATCTATCAAATTTAAGCGGGACGACACCGAGTTAAGAAAATAAGGGTTGACCTTCTAATTTCAAGCATCAGCAGGAGATAGTCTCAGCATTTGTAGGCTATAGTTTGACCTTTATTATTTACCCCATGCATAACATACATCAGCCCTAGCCATGTGCTCTTGTAAGCCTAATTCTCTGACGTCTTTAGACTACATATACGATAAAGGTGTATATTATTATGTTAAAAAAAAAATTAAAATTAATCATTTTTTGAACGATTTGATTCAATTTTGAAATTAGTGGTTTGAATATAGGTTTTGATTAGTGAAATTTCCAGTTTTTAATAGTGGGTCGGTTTGCGAATAAACAATTTCCATTAATTTTTGTTCATTGTATAATCATTAAATAGTGTGTTACGTTATTAAAAAAAAAAAAAAAAACAGTGTGTATGTTATTAGAACAATAAATTTATTAGCATATCATATAAATATTAACATATATAAATTTAAAAAATATTTTAAATTCACTAAATATTATGAATTGCTTTTAGTAAAATTATATGTATATATATATTGAAAGGAAAATCTATATTTTGGCAGAGACCCAAATACCGATTTTCCATGTGTTAGGCCCTATGATGAGAGCCAACACATATGCCTAAGTATTCGAGAACTCAGCGTCACTGGGGATCGAACCCGTGACCTGAGAGGACTTACAGTGAACTCCGCCAACAAACAGACCACGGCTCGAGGCACGTGAGAATTATATATATATAGGCTTCATCAAAATTTGAACTTAATAAGATAATAAATAAGTAATTTTTTTTTTAAAATTTAAAAAATGGTATGAAAATAAATAAATGGATATGAAAAAGATCTCTAATCTGAAGTATTTATAATAANGTGGGTTCTTTTTAAACTATTTTATACTTTTTATATTCTGCAAACCTAATTTAATTATATTTGCACATTAAGTTTTGAAATAAGACTGTGCCATGCGCTTCAACCTTAAGCATTTAATCAAGATATTGATATTTCCAAATCTAATTCAATACTTACTAACAATTTATTTAATTTTAATATAAAATTTGGCTAAAATCACTTCAGGTTAAGTTTAAAATTAAAAATAAAGTCAAGAGACTGACATATTGAAGAAAATTAAGTCGGTGGCCGGATCAGTGTAAGAGAACTTAATTGTCATTATTTTCTTTATTCTGATCTAAAAATTATTATAGTTTCAAGTGTTGGGCACATATTAAAATGACTTGTGTTCACTCATAACTAAGATTTAAATTTAACCAAGTCAATTGTAAGCTAAATTTGAAAAGCAAAATTAATCATACTATGCAATTAGGTTTGACTCAATCTAAATTAGTTCAAATTCCTTAATTTCCTAATTAAATATATAACTAATAACTAATACTAATTCTTGAACCATAATGAAATAAATCAACAAGATCAATTTGAATTAGTTACTTAATTCAAAAATTAAACAAATCATATGACTTACATCATATTGATGATTAATTTTCTAATTTTATTAAAGAAACACCTATTTTTAATCAACTAAAGATTACGATCATATTTTGAATTGATTGTACCACATCCTTATAATCATACATTAGGCTCAACTAGCAAGCATTCAAATTTAATTTTAAGCAAGCATGACTTGAGTTTCTTTTTAATTTGGAGGCTAATAATTAGTAATAAAACATAATGATGAACATGCCAATCAACTACCCTCAGCATTCTAACGCTAATAAATCCTAAAAGATAGAATTTTAGAAAGAAAAAATCAATTGATAAATTACTCACTCTTCTTCAAATTTGAATATTTAAATCAAACCACTATGCGCAGAAGTAATATATAAACGTCCCATAATGATCCCATAGAAGTAATAGAAGAAATGCGACGTTTCTACAACAAGAGGCACGTATTGCATACAACAATGCACATTTGCCAACCACGAGAAACATATCATTTCTATTTTTCTTTTTTTCTCCCCTAAAAATTTGATTCATGAAACACCTTTAAACCGCTATCATGACTCCAAACAATAATGAAGCGAAAAAAAGAAGAAAAAAAGGATGCCATTTACGCATGCAGCCATCAGCATTTATGATGATACCTCGAGTCCTGCACAAGAAAACAGAGTAAGAAAACATGAAAACGAAGGCCCTGCTCCTTGTCTTCAGAAAGATTCAAAACATCTGAAGCAGGGCGAAAGTTGGCAGCGAAATTGGCCACATGGGAAGATGAAGGAGAGGGGAACAATGAAAAAGCTAGCTGCTTGTTTTCATCTGCTCCCAATTTTGTTCTCTTTTGGCGCTCTCACTATCCTTAACGAGCAAGTTGATAAACAAGCGCTCTTTATCTACATTCCTCCCGTCCATTATATCTCTCCTACAATTTATACTGTATTCATGAATGAATTGGGGACCAAAGAAGCCATGGTGTCCATTGGTGTCTCTCTCGTGAGAGGCAGAGTATCTATCAACATTAAAGATGATATCTTTTGCCTTTGGTGATTCTGTGGTTGATATTGTGGAGGAGAGGTTGAAGATGGCCTTTTTTTTTTTTTTTTTTTTTTGGGTTGGATTTTGTTGCTGGATTTTGATTTAAAGGTGAGTTTTTTGGAATGATGTATGGATGATTTAATGGTTTTTGATTGATCGGAGAAAGATGAGAAAGATTGGATGGTGAAATTACGTGGGGAGAATGTTTTTTTTTTTTTTTTCTTAAGGCTGAAAACACAGTTGAGTTTGTGATTAACAGTTGATGTGATGCATATTCTTTTTGTATTAATGGCAGAATGGAAGAAGATGATGGTCATTTCACATTAATTGCACTCCTAGGATGACCCCGGCAATTTGGCACCGTCCGGTCTAGTGAAATTTAGTATGGTAAAATTTATTAAATAACTATTTATAGTGTAGTCGCCAACAATAAAAATAGCACAAAATATTAAATTTTTGGGGCATCTACATAAGTACCACCCAATTCTTATGTATTTACATATTCAACGTCAAAATTTTGATTTTTAGATCTATACCACCTAAATATTACATATTACATAAGAAAATACAACCATTTGACCTTTTTAAAAAGTACAATATATTTTTATGCATAGGTAATTTGGCATGTATGTGACAATTGAAGTTTTGGTGTTAGTATGTAAATACATAAGAATTGAGTGGCATACATGTAAATATTTCAAAATTTTCAGTAATGATAATATATCAAATATTTGATGCAAGAACATATCATATTGATTATATATACGATCGTTCAAGTAGTAGAATAATCATTGAACTAATAAAACTATTATTTGAACCCTATTAATAGTATGTATGTTACATGTTGTATTTATATGAAGCTTGCTTCACTATACTAATTACTATTTTCTATGTGATATTTTTGATGAAAAAAATCAAATTATCATTAAATTGCAATATAAAATGCATTCTCCAATAATAAATGGGTGTTTCGAGAGTATTAAACTTTCTTAAATTATATAAAAAAAAATTATGGGTGTTGGAGAACTAGTTTACTAACTAAACAACAATATGATATTTTTATGGTGCTCAAGTTGGTGTTGGTATGGGTGTGCATTATTTTATCAAAATAAAAAAGATCTAACTGAATCGTGCTCGTTTGGTTGATTCAAATTAAAGGTGTAAGTGAGTTAGACCGACTCGTGTGCCCGCAAGTTCTCGGCTCGATCAATGGCTTGTGAACTGCTCGATGAGCTAACAAGCAACGCGCAAGCTAGCCCCCACTCAACTAGTTAGCTTATGAGCCAAATCATTTAAAAATTAAAAAAAAAAAACTAATGGAAATGATAGTCAAAATATATTAAATTTGAAACTATCTTTAAAGTATTAAAAAATGCTTGAACAACAATATATTATATTTAATATTAAGTGATTTCTTAATATTTCTCTCTTAAATTAATATTATTTGCTCTTTTTATAATAAACAAGTCAGCTTGAACTCATAGAAACTCAAGTTCAACTCGACTTATGACATGTTTCTTCAAAGTCAGTTTGAATTTTTTTTTTTTTCTTTTAAAAGGAAATTGTGATTTTCTAAGTTAACATATAAGTAATGGGCCAAGTAGAGTGTGTTACTTGGCCCATGGGCTCTTTTGACAGCAATTCATGCTTTAGCTGATTGATAAAATTTGAACAAATCCTTAAAAATTGATATACAAGTTGACCAGAATAAATATTGATTCTTCTTTCATTTATGTCAGTGGAAGCTTTTGAGATGAAATAACTTTCAAATCCAATCAAGTTCAGCATTACAACTATAGATTTTATCAAATTTATAAATAAATTGAGTATTTCAACTAGACAAACACAGCAACATAGCAAATGATCCAATCCAAGCTCGAATGAGCCTAAATCAATCGTCTGAAGTATGTTTAGAAACATTAGAGCATTATTTGAAGAAAAAAAATGTGTTCGAACCTTGCAGATTTATCGTTAAATTGAGTGTTTTGATAAAAGTGACCCAATCAGTACAATATCACTCAATTCTAAGATACTTAAGGCACTTATATGTTAAGTTATTAGTCTATGATCAAAGGAATTAACATGAGCTTTACGATAAAATGTTTTAGATTTTTTTCTAGATTTAGCAAAATGTCATCTAAGAAATTGACTCTTATCCTCCACATAAATGGAGACCTAAAATTGAGTTTGGAGATATGTTAAAATTTTTGAGAAATTATGAAGCACAATTTAATGACTAACACTGACTACCACCAACAAATGCCATCATCTGACTAAATCATTTATCTACTGTTGCTCACCTACCATTATCTGATAATCATCACTAGGCCATCATTATATGACCACCATTTTCTGATTGTAGTCACTATTATCTAATTTATATTATTTGACCATCATTTTCACCTCCAATACTCCCGTCATACTCATCAAAGGAGGAACTAGAGCTTAGTGTCTTGTTTTATAACTATGTCTTCTTCAACTAGGAGGAAGAGCTAACATTTGTACTCTCAACTAGCATAGCAAATTATTTTATGCGCTAGATCTCATGATTTTTTTTTTCCTTTTTTCGGGTTTTCCACGTAGAAATGAGTTCTCTTTTATATATATATATATATATATTCACCATTTGAAGGATCTATGGACAAATTTACAATATAAAACCCTCATTCTTTTGTTATGAATTTTAATTGGCTTATATATGTAAGTATGTGTGTGTGTTATTTAATGAGCTTTTAGGTTAAAAAAATAGGTATCTATCAAATTTAAGCGGGACGACACCGAGTTAAGAAAATAAGGGTTGACCTTCTAATTTCAAGCATCAGCAGGAGATAGTCTCAGCATTTGTAGGCTATAGTTTGACCTTTATTATTTACCCCATGCATAACATACATCAGCCCTAGCCATGTGCTCTTGTAAGCCTAATTCTCTGACATCTTTAGGCTACATATAGGATAAAGGTGTATATTATTATGTTAAAAAAAAAATTAAAATTAATCATTTTTTGAACGATTTGATTCAATTTTGAAATTAGTGGTTTGAATATAGGTTTTGATTAGTGAAATTTCCAGTTTTTAATAGTGGGTCGGTTTGCGAATAAACAATTTCCATTAATTTTTGTTCATTGTATAATCATTAAATAGTGTGTTACGTTATTAAAAAAAAAAAAAAAAAAAGTGTGTATGTTATTAGAACAATAAATTTATTAGCATATCATATAAATATTAACATATATAAATTTAAAAAATATTTTAAATTCACTAAATATTATGAATTGCTTTTAGTAAAATTATATGTATATATATATTGAAAGGAAAATCTATATTTTGGCAGAGACCCAAATGCCGATTTTCCATGTGTTAGCCCTATGATGAGAGCCAACACATATGCTTAAGTATTCGAGAACTCAGCGTCACTGGAGATCGAACACCTGACCTGAGGGGACTTACAGTGAACCCCGCCAACCAACAGGCCACGGCTTGAGGCACGTGAGAATTATATATATATATATATATAGGCTTCATCAAATTTTGAACTTAATAAGATAATAAATAGGTAATTTTTTTTTAATTTAAAAAATGGTATGAAAATAAATAAATGGATATGAAAAAGATCTCTAATCTGAAGTATTTATAATAATNAGATTTCCTCGGTCTCTACAGAATTTGGGGACCAGTCCCTCGATGTGTCAACTAAAGTGAATTGGTGGTCAGTGTCGACCCATAACCTTCCCTGTCCCCCCTTCATCGGGAGCCNGGATTTCCTCGGTCTCTACAGAATTTGGGGACCAGTCCCTCAATGTGTCAACTAAAGTGAATTGGTGGTCAGTGTCGACCCATAACCTTCCCTGTCCCCCCTTCATCGGGAGCCACTTGAAGGATTCCTTTTTTTTCTATTTAGTGAAGGGGAGGGGGGTGTCGAAGATGATCCGCAGCTTGGAGCAGAGAGGCAGTCAAAGCCCATACCTAAATGGGTCCCTTTAGAAGCCAAGTCAGGGATGAAGCTGCTTATCGTCTGATCCGACTCTCAAGCTTATTGCAGAACAATGTGCTTATATAAGATAAACTTTTGTATTTCCTTTATGTCCGTTATGGTCATAATAGATGCATCGATGGTGGGGTAAGTTCTGAAGAGACTAGAAGAATACTTTGGAGTCGTCACGAGATTGCAGACATAGAAAAGCACAAAAAGAAATTGAAGGAAAGAAAGGAAGGAAATGAAAGAAGGTACAAGTGTGTAAAAAAGTAAAAGGCGGTCATAAGCCCTATTTATAGGGTGGGCGTGTAAATTAAAGTGCCCTAAATAGATAACTACCACACCAAATATCANCATTTCCTTTTTGTCCGTTATGGTCATAATAGACGCATCGATGGTGGGGTAAGTTCTGAAGAGACTAGAAGAATAATTTGGAGTCGTCACGAGATTGCAGACATAGAAAAGCACAAAAAGAAATTGAAGGAAAGAAAGTAAGGAAATGAAAGAAGGTACAAGTGTGTAAAAAAGTAAAAGGCGGACATAAGCCCTATTTATAGGGTGGGCGTGTAAATTAAAGTGCCCTAAATAGATAACTACCACACCAAATATCATTTCAAATTAATTAAAATATTATTTTATTACAAATGAAATGATTACATTTTTTTAAGGAAAAACTTAATAAAAGAGTCTTCTGCCACTTTAGTCGAGGCATTCCCCTACTGAAGCATTCTTTAGAAGACAACTCTCTGGCCAACCTAATTTGCTCCATTCGGTTTACGTTCTGATGGAATTTACTCAAAACAGTCAACTCACAAATAGGCCCTAACTTAGCCCGTACATTGCTCAACATGCTTTGAAGTGCAACAAATTCTGCCTCCAACCTCACATAACAAGCTAACGACTATTGCATAGGCACACCAGTAAGCTCTTTGGTCACCTTTGTTGAAGGATTGGCCATCTCCCTCATTCGGTTCTTCATTGAACCGAAGGAATGCTTTTGGCCCTCCAAATTCTCTTACTGGGAACTGTTGAATGGTCTGATCGACCAGTACACACCTTGGTCAATCGATTGAAGAGGTGTAACGACCAATTTTTTTGGCTCGGCTGCAAGCATTGGTGCAGAATCAATAATGACATTCTTTGACGATCTACCATCAATATGANACGAAGGAATGCTTTTGGCCCTCCAAATGCTCTTACTGGATACTGTTGAATGGTCTGATCGACCAGTACACACCTTGGTCAATCGATTGAAGAGATGTAACGACCAAATTTTTTGGCTCGGCTGCAAGCATTGGTGCAGAATCAATAATGACATTCTTTGACGATCTACCATCAATATAATTCTCCGGTGCAGCCGACTCATCTGCATTACGAGTAATGTCAAGGAATAATTAGACCGTCAAAGAAAAAAAATTTCACATACCCAAATATGTATTTATTTCAAAAAGCGTAATGGAGAATTCTTCTGTTCCTTGAGCCGGAGGACCTCCATCCCTAGTCAACAGAGGGGGCGGGGAATAATCAATAACCACCTTTTCTTTCAACCTCCCTTGACCACCCTCAGTTCTTTTGACGGGTGGGATGACTCGATGGCTTTCCTCCACAGTCACGCCCATGTTTGGACCATGAGTCAGAGCTTTCTGGCGATGGTCCATTTTCAGAGATTTTTTCGGTGACAGAATGTTAAAACCTTCTAAAGTNCGGCGGGTGGGATGACTCGATGGCTTTCCTCCACAGTCACGCCCATGTTTGGACCATTAGTCAGAGCTTTCTGGCGATGGTCCATTTTCAGAGATTTTTTCGGTGACAGAATGTTAAAACCTTCTAAAGTAGCAACTTGGTCGATCGACTCAGCTTCGGTTGTCCATCGTTTTTTTTTCCTTATAATTTTTTTTCTTCTTCCTTTCGACTGCGCCAGGTGTAGGAAGACGAAAGCCTACCAAAGCCAAAATTGAACCTCAATGTTCTTCTTGCTCGAACCATCAGCCTTGATGTTGCTCGAAAGACCAAGAGACATTGAATGAAATATGAAAAATGTAAACTTTCATTCCTTTTTTATAGAGAAAATTGGGCACATAACACAAGGGATACATAATTATTAAATTAGTTCCTTCGTTTACTATGTCATTTATTACCTAATAATTTTTCTGTTCTTATTGTGGTTGTCTCTATGAAGGAAAATTGGGAAACTAATATGTATATGAGAAAAATGTCAATACGAATCTTCAAGGGATCAAGCGACTAGAATGGAGCCTCAAACGATCGAAGTTCTGAGCCAAAAGGCATGATCCAGATTGGACAAACAGTTGACCGACTGTACAACAGGATCGACCGACGAATCGACCGACATACCTAGTCGTCTGACATAGTCGATAGAACTGTCGACCGACTGCCGACCTCTCACCAAAATCAAACGAATACTTATGATTGATCGGCCGATTTCCTCGATGGTAATGATATTGCATGCGATTGACTGGTATAATCAATCGACTCCAAAGCATCTTGTGATCGACAAAACATTANTTGCCGACCACTCACCAAAATCAAACGAATACCTATGATTGATCGGCCGATTTCCTCGATTGTAATGATATTGCATGCGATTGACTGGTATAATCAATCGACTCCAAAGCATCTTGTGATCGACAAAACATTATATTTTACTTGTAGTATAAATGTATTTTTTACTCGGCAAACACGTCGATTCAATTATTTAGGCAGTAATTATAATTGTTCCCTCTCTTTTGTTACTATAACTTTTAGACCCCTATAAGTAAGAGGTCAGAATATAAATAAAAAACAAGTTTCTACTCTCTGTCTCTCACTCTCTCTATATTGTCTCTCTTTTTTCTCTTTTGAGCTCTAACTCTCGGGGCGTGTATTTCTAGAAAACAATTTAGGATTCAACAAGTGAATTTGATTTAGGTTTAATAAATTTTATTTGAGTTTGATGAAATTNTTACTCTCTGTCTCTCTCTCTCTATATTGTCTCTCTTTTTTCTCTTTTGAGCTCTAACTCTCGGGGCGTGTATTTCCAGAAAACAATTTAGGATTCAACAAGTGAATTTGATTTAGGTTTAATAAATTTTATTTGAGTTTGATGAAATTAATTAAGTTCTAGTATAAATATTGTTTAAAAAAAATAAAAAAATTAATTGAAGTTAGGTGTGTGTGCATTTAAACAACTAAAAAGCACTATTGCGACTTGCATAGAAGGGGGGCAGCATATAAACATTATAAATAGTTGGTGCGTGGTGACAGCCACAATGACCCATGCAAACATAAAAAAACACTACTCGAGTCAAATATATGTATAGCTATGTATGCTTAATATAAGCCTTTTTTTATGTTTTTATGTGGAAAGAATATTTGATGTAAATATTTTTTTGTATATATATATATATATATATATATATATATATATATATAT
>JXCR01006426.1:0-12752 GCA_002079205.1 Phalaenopsis hybrid cultivar
GGAAGGAGGGACAACAACAGAAGGATCATTATTCACATAAAAGACATGTGGTTATTTAACTCGAAGCTAATGGAGAAAAAATAATCTAAGAACACCAAAATTATTAATTATGACTCCAAGTGGTTGAGTGATCTCTGGAATCGTACTTGGTTTCTTAATTCATAAACGGTAATGAATGAATAATGTTGAATAGTTTAGGGTTTAAGGGGTTATTATAATCATTATCTATTATTATAATTATTCATTTATTATCAAAACAAATAGAGTAGATTATGCGTCATTTATTCAACAAAAGACTCCATGATTACATTCCGAGGTCAAGACCAAAATCTATTTAATCTCCAATTAATGAATAATGTACACCAGCATAAGTACACTAATAGAATTTTTTTTCTTTTGTAAAAATAATTTTATGGCTTAATTACAAAGCATGCATTTCTCTATTGTGGTTCTATTAAATTTGTGTAGAGAATATGCGTTGCAAACTCTATCTCAAAATAATATTACTATGTGCTAATTAGTTAATGATCACAAAAATTGACAAGCGTAAATGACCTAGAAACTTGCAATCTTATTGTAACGAAATTATTTCCTTCAAAAAGTTATTTTGGCAAAAACCTAAAACATTACACTTATTAACTTTCCCACCACATTTCTTTTTTCTTTTTGACATAGCAATTACTAAAGCTTCCTCTCCTACTATAGTCTATAATCAAGTTTTTTTGTTTTGTTTTCACATAGTTTATTACTTGTATGAATTTTTCAATATTAGTAACTCTAAATGATATGGTTTTTAGATTATGACTTTTCCTATTTATTGGCTCAATTACTTTAAGCTAAAACTATGTATGTTGTAATTTTCACAAAACTACTGCATCTGCATGTCAAAGAAACACAATGCAAGCTTTGAGTTAACAAGTTAGAAGCTTTGTCATATATCCTTCAAATATACATTATACTTCAAAATGTAACTTTAAATTTATTACTTGCTAACTTAATATTAGTTCCCGTTCTAAAAAAAAATTATTCTAAGTATTAAATAGTTGCCTAAAGTGCATTTAGGAATAATTTAAGCTTGATTTATTCACTACCTATTGATTTGAGTCTTGGTTTTGCATTACTCATTATCACCATGTTTTATCTTTGACTTCATATGTTACCACACATATATATTAGTATGCTGACTTCTAACGAAAACTAACACTTTCAAATGTTACCTCACATATGTATTAGTATGCTTACTTCTAACTAAAACTAACTCTTTTACTTATATCTTCCAAACTTACTAATCATTTCATATGTTTTATAAAAAATGACAGGAGGATTATCAAGATGAGCAAAAAATGAAGTATCATGAAGCACTTCTAGTAGAGGGGATAGTAGTAAAGAATCTGAGCCCCTTCTTCAGTTCATTCAGACTCTGATGTCTTGTTAATTTTGCTTTTGCCGTCATTTGTATTTTGGAATTTTATATGATGATACTGTACTTTGAGGAAGTTTTTCATTATTATTTTTTTTATTCTTTTATTTGTGATAGCAGGAAAGGAGAACATCAGGAATTGAATTAGAACAAAATGGAGAGTGGAGCAAAATTTGGGCTATTTGGGGTATAGGCACCAGAACCTTTTAAAGTTGAGCAAAAAGCCCAAGAAGATGGAAAGTTAGCGTTATACATTGGGCGCCTAAGCGCTACTATGGGCGCCGTGATCGCTGAGCCATGGAACTGATGAAATAATGTAATTTTTCTTAGTAAATGGAACCTAGGGGCTGCAATATTATTACATAGGTGCCAGAGCATGATTCCAAACCAAGAGCTTGGTGCCTGGCGCTAGCCATTGGGCACTCAGGTACTCGAAACCGAAATTTGTAGCTTGGGCATTTCAGACTTTGAGATAAAGGGGAGGAAACATATTTTGAACTATATTTTAGAAAATCTTTTGAGCTAGTTTCTTTGCATTTATTTGGCTAGTTTTACTTGTTTTCTTGTGATTTCGTTCCTTGCACACATTAGACGAAATAAGAAGCACATTGTTGAGAAACATTTCAAGATTTTATGTTATTTCATTAAATTAATTTTAAGACATTTTTATGTAAAAGTTCAAGGTTTTATAAAAAATCATGTTTTTAATAAAGTCTCCTTTGGTTGTCTAAGATAATTTAACATGCCACTAAATATTATAATGTACATATTTTATATTTTCACTAGGCGCTTTTTGCCTTCGCAAAATACTTTAGAAGGTTTTGTATCATGTTGGAGTAATTGGTTTTGCCTTGCTTGTGAAAGAATGTTATTGAATAGTATTCACTCTTTAAGTTTAGATTTTTGTGGCCATTTCTTCATTATCTTGAGAAGCAAAAAAAGCTTTTTTTATGAGATTATTTGGTGTTAGTGGAATCTTAATCCATTGAGAATTCAACATGTGTGCATGTTCATTGACCAATTTCTCTATATCTTATTTTTCTTTATTTATGTGTTTATTCATTTTATTGCGCAGTTCATTATTATGTGGTGATCCATTTGCTGTATGATTTAGATCTTAAGGTGAGAGAGTAAACTTCATATTTATCCCTATCCACTAATTACTCTCTTTAAGTTTATAATTATATGACTTATTGACCATTATTATGTATTATAGACCCTTATACATTTGAGTAGTTTTGGTATTTGACTTAAAAATGGTCTTGTAACTTTTGTATTATTTTGTTAAATAGTTCCATTACTCACCAATTTAGTTGCACTAAAAAGCAATGCATGCTTGTGCGGTTGCACTTATAGTTATCTCAATTTATAAACTAATATCATTAATTGTGATTAATTTTGCATTTTGCTTAAAAATCTTTTAATGTTGTATTAGAATTACACATCTCTTTTTCATTGTCACATACGTTCACACACTTATCAACTTGTATGTTCCATTTATGATATATTAATTTTTATGAACTTAACAATGAAATGTTCTCATAGATAAGATTTCATAATAAATTTCAAAGTATCAACGCATTTTTAATTCACTCCTTATTCTTTGAGTGTCATTAAATTAGCAATTGGATTCTTAGGAAACTAATTAAAAATTTTTGAGATATAATACTTTGCAATCATTGAGGAGCCTAAATCATTAAGTAAATTCTATATATAGCCATTGATATATCTATACTTATCATCAATCATAGCTTTCCTTATGGTGTAATCATCATTGAATTTTAATTTATACCATTCCTTGTTTGAATGATAGCCATCACTACTTCTAGTCTTACTTTGCAATGTTACTTGCATCATAGTTGTTATTACATACATATCTAACTTGTAGCATTACTAGCACCATATCCATTATTATATCAAGATGTGTATTGCAAGCTTCTTAGCATTAGAACCATTTTCTTACCAAACTTATTCTACAATTTCATGTATTCAATGTTCATCTCTTCCAAGATCTACACAAGCTCTCTTGTATCATAATCAACTCCTTTATGACATAATGTAAACTCCTTTTTATTATAATTATTGCCACATTTAGAATTATTTAATAATCTAAGTTATAATATAACTCTCCCTTGTAAGTCCTACATGCCAACCTTTCTTTTGATATAATCATTTCCTTCAAGATATGTATCTCCATCTCACTTTTATCATAATCATTGATAAATTCAAGCTTATATCACAACATTATTTATGTTGTAGTCATCCCATATTCCACAATCTAACATGAATCATAATCATCATAATATCTAAAGTAGCTATACAAGCTCGTATGCATCATAGTTATCACCACATCCAAAACTAAACCACAATACTACTATTCTACAACTTTGATTGCATTATAATCATCATCATTAAGACCTTTACCAACTTTTATTCTGTCGCAATGGTCCTTTTTAAGACTTACTACACAACCCCTTTGGTTTTGCAGTCATTTTTGTGTATCTATATTTGTTGCACTACGATCTTCTTCTTCTTGACTAGTACATAACATGTTTGGAGTGCATTTATTCCTAAATAACTAACAACATCCATGCACTATACCATCATCAACATATTTACTAGAGGACCTATCTAAATGCCATCAACATTGTCTTTCAAAATTGCTAAAGAAAAATATTGTATTAAAATCTCTTTAACTAATTAAATATTTACCTTAGAGGTAGATCAACCTTATACCTCTTTCTATAAATAAAAGATATTGTTCAACTATACTATGCCAAATTTTTAAAACCCTAAAATTTTAACACAAACAATCTTATCAACTCTATGTTATACTTGATTGCTCGAGTGTGAGATTCCAAGATGTTTGAGATTAATCACAAAATAGTTAGGCATTAAATGTAGCTAGGAAACACACCTTTCTCCATCCATCTACATGCAACAATGTCGTTTGTTTTGTGTCCACTTTTAGGGATCTTAAAGCCCTTATTTCGATGGTCACAACCGATCAAACTATCTTTACCCATTCATATCGAAGGTTGATCCATAAAAAAATAATAGAATTAATACACTCCTAATACTTCCTCATGAGTCATCCATTTATGCATTATAATTTCCTAACAATATTAAAAGCATTATTTAAAATAAAATTATGTTAACCAATTCATTGTTAAAATATAAAATGATGTGGTGATTATTCAGACAAAGAGATAATGATAGTTAAAAGGGAGAAAAAGCCAGTAATCTTATGTGATTATATATTATTGTCAACTCATCAACTATTTAAAACTATGACTGAGCAATTTATTTTAAAATCATGAACTCTCTGCATGAAATGGTAAGAAAATATTAAAAAAATGTTTCTACATGGTAGGTCGGAAAAGGAATTCCAATATATCATGCCGGTGAAATTGTAAAAAAGTGGCATGTACATGCATACTTCCCATTTATTATGTATTCACATATTTAGCATCTAAACTTTGCTTTTTATATTTCCACCACCTAAATCTATCATATCACATAAAAAATATCATAATTTTGGCTTTTAAAAATTTGAAATACACATTTTCAAGGGCATGTACGTAAAGAATTACAGTTTAGATATTATTTATGTCAATATATAGATGTTGAGTGGCATGCAAGCAAAATTTCCTTCAAAAAGATTGCATTAAACAAAGCGGCCAATAAGCGAAAAATTAGATTGCCAAGAGTTGAATTCCCCATTCACCCGACTTCACAATTAAAATTAAATATTTAAAAATTAGAAAACATTGAAGGGAATTAGAGAACTCAACTAATTTGTTTGGGATAGCTTTCTATCTGCTTTATGTTTCAAAGTGCCACCCCAATTTTATTTTATTGGGGGATTTTATTTTATTGGGGGAACTGACACTTCACGAATTTAACATATTTGTGTCGATAGATCAGCCAGAAATCCGACGATATTTAAATATTAGTATTGGATTTGCATCTGATTTTTTTCGGCGTTAAATTTGGGGTTGGTAATTTTACTTTCGTTTAATTTACGTTGAAATATTCAAACACAAATAATTTGTGTCGGTTGTTGTGTCGTATTAGCGTCGGATTTGTTTATATGTAACATGTGTCGAAATTTGCATCTAAAACTATCTGATTATATATCTTATCATCGGATAACCGTTTCCTTTGTGTTGGAAAATATCTTAGAATGACAAAATTATTATAGATGCAGCGTAGGATTTTGTGTCTGAAAACGGACGTAAACCTATAATATAGAAAAAAAAAATTAGAATATCAATTACATTTTCACAACGTGTACAAAAACAAACTCCACATCACAAACCCCGTTAATCATAACCATATCACAGATCAATTCTCTAAACAATATCATTAACCAAAGAAAGATACCGTCACAAATCGTCCCAAATAAGAATAATAAAGTTAATCCAAAAAATTTCACAACAACGATGAAAGAAAAAAAATCAAGTCATCATCTACATCCTCCTCCTCTTCCTCCATCTGCACATATGCATTTGTTGTTTGCCCTAGCTATTTGCTAATGTCTCCTTCATGTGCGTTATAGTCTTCTACTTTATGTTGGTCATGTAGCATCTGCTGTGCAACTGGCGACTCTCTTCGTTCATTGCAGCCACCTGCCTGGCAAGAGCCTCATGGTCTGGCTGTGAGAAGCTAAGGGAACTAAGAATGGGACCACGGGAGAGCTCGGCCTCGAAGGCTATGCCCTGCGCTCCAAGGTCATAAAACCTCCTTCTTTTTCCCTATCGCTTGGGTCCAAAGCTCGTACTTGGACTGCGCAGTGATGTACCGACTTCCACTGCTACTGGCTTCATTCTGGGCCCGAGTGACCAAGTGCCATTCTTGAAGCAACTTGAACTCCTTCTCCATAATAAAAACTAACATTTAATGATATTTTCAACAGTTAAAACCAAAAGTAACTTTTAATTTAAGGTTTTTAACTTACAACAACTCACCAGGAATGCTCTAAGTCCCACTGTGTAGTCCCCGGACACCGATGAGTTTGGACATGTTGCTCCGCAACGGATGGAGCACAGCTCAACTCCTTGTCATGTGTAGCATACAAAAATGGTTAGCCCTATTAAATTACTCCAAAAATTGAATTAATGTTTAAATATCTAAGAAAATTCATATCAGCCATCTGTAGTGCTCTGTAGGGGGGACCAATATGCAAATATGGAGTGCAACTTTTGTGGCCCCATACGTCACCCAGTTCACCAAGTTCCTCTGTATCCTCCACTCTTAATTAGAAGAGGCCTAAGTTGCGGCCAACTAACCCAGAGCCCATCACCAATCCAAACAAGCCGCTTGCCCCTCAGGAGGGTTGTTGTGAACATGTTGGAAAAGCGATGTCTGCCCCGAATCTTAAAAATTCGGCAAATCTGGTAGTGGTGCTCTGACAGCCAGGTGAAAGACCTCTGCAATGTAAAAAATAATCAATGTGTTAGTATTAAAATTTAAATCAAATTTACAAATCTGATTCGAATAACATGATAATTACTCAAACTCCCTGAACCACATGTCTTGAGTGGCTACAGGTGTCTGATTCCATGACAGATATGTGTCATCGTAATTGCTTATGATTATCTCTGTGATGCAGGTGACGAGTAGCTTTTAGGGAATGAATATGCTTAAGAAATAAATTAGTTGCCAAAAAATTATAAAACATGAAGAATAAATATAATACACTGTTAAAAATAACTTACGAGTCCCGTTTGGCAATAAGTGTACCATCGGTGGGGCGGGATTCGACGGGCTAAGCTCAAGAGCTGTGCTAGCAACAGGTGGGGTTGTAGGTGTGGAAGTAGCATGCATCACAGGAGACGGGGCAACATATGGCGTGGGAGCAGGTGCCATAAGATAGATGACAACAACGGGTGCTAGAGGAGGTGCTGCAAATGGTGTAGCAACAATTGGTGGGGGAGGAAGTGCTACAAAAGGTGTAGCAGCGGCAAGTGGGGGAGGTGGTGCCAGAGGAGGTGCAACATTATTGGAAGCATCAACAGGAGTAGAAGACCCCCTCGTCCTGATATAGTAGGTGGTCTCAAGGGTCCCCAAAACATGGGTTTTATGAGGTGGTTAGCCATCTGCAATCAAAGAAATGGGATTAAAAAGACTAGAACTTGTAGAAAAAATAATCATAAGATGAAAGAAACAATGCAGTAAAAGTAAAATACAAGTATCAGCTATGTCTAAAAGCAAGAAAAACAAAAGTAAAGAGGTATGCCTGAATCCAATAAAAGTAAAATACAGATAGTAGCAGTAGTAACAACTAATCTAAATATTATATACCTTTGTTATTAAGTTTGATTAGAGGAACTCGCCATCAAAGATGGACCTAAAATTTCTTCTTCACTTTATTCATTATCCTCTTCGATGTTTCAGCTTCGTGTTGAATGCTCCCAAGAAATTGAGCTCTATGAGCGTCATGAACCATTTCTTCATAAGTGTCAGGATCAAATTCCTATACATGGGTCGAGGCACCTCCTTGATCGAATCAAACTTCAGGTTCTTGCTCACCATGTGTAGTCCAGTACCAATAATAAGGTTTGAATCCGGTGAGGTAAAGATCAAACTTAAATTCTTTGGGTGACAGAAGTGCTTGGTTTTTTGCTTCGCACAGGGACACCTAAACTTGCCCTCAAAACGATAGATGGGCAACTTTGATGTCACCTGAACGAATTCATCAATGTCATTCACGAACTCATCTGTGATCCATTTCGTCTTAGATAAAATATGTCGTACAATCAAGCTCTCAATCTACGGATTTCCATCTGCAACAAAGATGTAATTTTACGGGTCAATGCAACTACTACGGAAATAAAAAATTAGTAAATATTTACAGCAAGAAGTCAACACTACTTGGTCAACCAACCTACTTCAAGCAACTAGCTTGAATTCTAGTGATAATAAACTCATTTATATCATCATCACTTTGAAAAAGACCATATGCACTTCTCTCCTTCAACCAACTAACATTAATTCAACTGATAAGATTCCCATCTATATAACCCTCACTTTGAACATTTGACCTATCAATGCATTTCTCCAATTCAACCAAAAAACTTCAATTCTACTAATAACATCCCCACCTATATTACCATTATTTTGAACAAAAGACCCGATCGTGGCATTCGTCCACCTCAACCAACCAACGTGAATTCTAGTAATAACACCCCCTTCTATATCACTGTCAATTAGAACAAGACTCGATGTATATATTGCTCCACTTCAACAAAACAACTTAAATTCTATTAATAGGTAAATACATACCACTCAATACTTATGATTTACATAGCTAACCCCCACGCTTCAACTTTATCAAGATTTCATACACACCACTCAATACTTATGTATGTACAAAGCTAACACCTAAGCTTCATTTTTTTATGAAGATATTCATGCATACCACTCAATTCATATGTATATCCACACCTAACACCTAACTTCAACTTTTGCATACATCCCACATTTACACAACTAAACAAAAATATAAATAACAAAGATTGAAAGGCGCAAATGAAATTACCTTTCTAAATATTTTCTGATTGGAGCGAAGCAAAATGATGAGAACTATGGGAGTTTCGGTGGTGTCTGTAAGCCGAGTACCGTCTTTACCTTCCCAACCAAGCTAGCTAGCCCTAATGGCGACTGTATCGCGACAGGCGACGATTTTGAGTGAAACCGTGAGAAAGAGGTAAAGTGGCGAGCGAGGGATTCAAGCTGACGGGAGGAC
This sequence comes from Phalaenopsis hybrid cultivar, assembly GCA_002079205.1. Lineage (NCBI taxonomy): Eukaryota > Viridiplantae > Streptophyta > Magnoliopsida > Asparagales > Orchidaceae > Phalaenopsis > Phalaenopsis hybrid cultivar. Next base: position 9,171 of record JXCR01006426.1, read on the forward strand.
AACAGATGCGGAGAGGAAAGAAATGAAATTTAGGCACACGGGATGTGAATATTAGGTCATTTTTCGTCGCTAGTCTAAACAAAGTTTCACCGTTTTCATAATGTTTTTTTTTCTGGGGAAATTTTTAACACAAAATCCGACGCAATTATTAAAATTTATTATTCCCCGCTTAGCACCCGCAAATCCGACTCTAATATTTGCATCAGAAAATTTCAACGCATTTCAACTAAAATATTTTTCCATCATCCTATTTTGTTTTAATGTAAATGTACACTCTATTATTTTCTTTCCAAAAAAAAGCCCTCTTAATCTTAAATAATACTCTTTTTTTTTTTACAAACCAAATCAATAGAAAAATATTAAATAATAATATTTTAATGACATAAATAGTTCACATGTGAATATTTTAATCCTCGGGTGATGTATCTTAAAATCATAAAAATAATAAGTTAAAAAATCCAAACCAAAACTCCGTTCATCAAAGATTTAAAATTAATTAGATTTACATTCATGTGGCAATTAAATATTTGGATTTACATTAAAATAAGGGGATTTAAATACATACCACATAATTTTATCTACTCGTATATCTAACACCTCAAATTTTATATTTACCTCTACCACATTAAAATAATTAACTTCTCATAAAATTTATCACTAATATTATTTATCAAAGTTAAAACATTTATTTTCATGCATATATTTAAGTATGCTTACGATACTAGTTTGCATATGTTTTATCATTAAATATTAAAATATAGGTGTTACAAATATAAATATATAAAAATTATGTGGTATCTATGCAAAACCCACTTAAAATATATGTAATATAAATTTTGATTGCTTGGTCATATCTCATACTAAACTATTATTGAAATATTATTTATTAAAGTTAAAATCTTTTTTTTCTAAATTTCTATTCTATTAGCATCTTCTACTCTCCTTACCGTTCAAAGCTTGGCCAAACATCTCCTTAAATAGTATTAAACAATAATTATTTAATCAAAGAAGATTATTATGCTTCCATGCTAATCTATCTCAATAAACAACATATTTGAATACATTTTGGGCTACCTATAACCATGCAAGTCAAGTCTACCCAATTAATTCCAAGTCAAGTCTATCCATCTAAATTGTAACTTTATCTTGAATAAATATTTATATTTTTATTCACATTTTTGATCCACCCATGAAATTGACCAATTAAAATAATCAAATCTACAAGTAAGATGTTAAGTATGGCTCATAATACCAGAATTTGAAGTCCCTTGGAACGAAGATATGTCTCTTGAAGTGAAAGAGGTGCGTCTCTTAAAATTTAGTGGGTTGAGATCAGCGTGGGCGCAACAGAAGCATGGTGGTCCAACCCACATTGGTGCAGGTGCAACCCCCAGACATTTTTTTCTCCTAAGGGGCTGAATATTCGCCAAGGTGGAGATTTGTTATGGTATGACTCATATACCATNTCCATGCTAATCTATCACAATAAACAACATATTTGAATACATTTTGGGCTACCTACAACCATGCAAGTCAAGTCTACCCAATTAATTCCAAGTCAAGTCTATCCATCTAAATTGTAACTTTATCTTGAATAAATATTTATATTTGTATTCACATTTTTGATCCACCCATGAAATTGACCAATTAAAATAATCAAATCTACAAGTAAGAGAACCCCTACGATAATCATATAATAATGATAAATTTACATACATACCGCATTATTATTTCGTATTTAATAATGATAAATTAACCCAATCAGAAAAAGATACCGCAGAAATGACATCCCAATTTAAATAAAAAATTATTAAGACTTCAGAATGTATATATTAATGCAATATCATCTCAACCTCTCATTACTTTTATCCACGATCATTTTTAGGGCAATGTACTTTTTTTAGAAAAAAATTTGAAGCCTCTAATACCCTTTTGTTGCATTAGCTAGTCATATATTAAAATCTTGACATTATGTGATAATTGAGTACATACTAAAAAAAATGATAGAGGAGAAGGGTAAAAACTATGAGACTGTGCACGATTAAAATGATTTCACTATGTTGATGCGGGTTTCAAGACTTTGTCGGCCCTTGAATAGCCGGAAGCAATATTGTACACGTGAGAACATGACTTCTGCTAAGGGACTGACTGAAAACGTTAGGGAAGCGATAGTAACTTGGTTGTTGTGTAGGAAGGCCAATGGTAGAGGTCATATGCTAGAAATCTTGACGCAACTATCGTCACTAGGTCAGGTAGAAGTGTTCCAGCGGTTGCAGCAGTCAAATGATGGCGATTTGGCGACAATGAAGGTGGTGGCCATACAATGGTGGTCTGCAGGTGATGGGATCCAGACGACGGTGCTCCAACAATGACAGAAATGGTGGTCAAGCAACAGTAGCAACAGCCGAACGACAAACTAATGATAGTGATCTGATAGTGGCGGCAATTGCTCAACGTCGTTCGAGTGTTGATGGTCTAGCAGTGGTGTCTTGGCATTGGTGGTCCAATAGTGGCAGCCTAATAGTGGTCACAATAGCTCGGCTGTGACAACCTGTCTTAGTGGTAGTAACCTAACGGTGGTGGTCCAAAATGATGGTAGTGGCCTGGAGTTGGCGAACTGACACAACAACGACAACCACGCAGTAGTGGCCCAACATGGAGGCTATGATCCTACGATGATGGTTGGGCGGCAACCCTGGTTCGTCAATGGCAGTAACCTAATGACGTTAATGGTCTCGTGCCATCAACGGTCACATAATAGTGTTCTATTGGTGACAACAACGAAAGTCGAATAGTGGTGGTATGGTTCTGGCGACGGTTAGATGGCGATAGTCTGGAGGCGGGGATGATGGTGATTAAGTAAAGGTGGTCCACGATGGCGGTGGCCCAAATCAGTGGTCCGATAATGGTGACCTAATGCTACTAACGATAATGATGTTAGCCACGTGATTGTGTTATGGTGGTTGACAAGTGAAGTTAATCTAGCGATAGTGAGTGTCAGGGCCATGAGTAGTGACCCTGCAATGATGTTAGTAGTCTTGTGATAGTAACGGCAGTCATGATGTCGTCGAAGCAATAGTGATCCAACAAAAATATTTGTGGTTTTGTTGCATTAGCTAGGTAATAATGGACTAGTGATAAAACCAACTGGGGGATGGTTATCCTATAATGAAGTCAATGGTGGTTGTAGTGCTTTTTGTGAGACGATGATATTTTGATGTTTGTGGCGATGTTCAACATCATCGACCGGCCTATTATATTAAATATATATAATAATTATGTTTGTAACCATACAATAATTTCATAGAATACATAATTAAAATGAATTGTGCTAGTACTTTTAGCCGCAACCTACCATATTTGACTTGGTTGAACAATCCAAAAAAATCTCTTAATTGTCAACCGTACGTCGCAATATGTCTAAACCGTGTATTTTTTTGTAACCATACAATAATTTCAACATCATCGCTAAACTAATTGCCTGTGCGCTCCTGTTTCCTATTCTTATCAGAAAACCAAGTCTGAATTGTTGCAATAAACATGTCGTAGCTGTTGGGTGATAAGAACAGGCGTAGAAAACTC
>JXCR01006439.1:0-10000 GCA_002079205.1 Phalaenopsis hybrid cultivar
ATATATATATATATATATATATATATATATAATATAATATATATAATATATATAATATATTGTTATATAAAAAATTATATAATATTTTTTTCGAGCCATTTCGAGCCGAACACGAGCGAACAAACTATAGTTCGTGTTCTGCTCGTTTACATTTCAAGCTTAAAAAATTATTCTTGTTCGGCTCGTTAGGCTTAAAGAACGAGCTGAACATGAGCTGCTTAACTAGCTGAACACGAGCTGTTTAACGAACAACGAGCCAAATTGACAACCCTACATGTAAAGTGAATCCATTATAACACAATCTGATTGATCCAATTTAAAGTGCAGCTCGCTGTAGTCAACGTGACTTTTTATAATGATAAAATGTTCCTGCGGAACAACTGATTCACCCGTCCTACGTTTGGGTTTTTGGAGACCTCTACTGCCCATCTTCCCGCAGATCTCATTTGCCGCCACGTGAAAGCCAAGACTGGTCCGATCTGCGTAGAGAATCTCTTCGTAAGCTAATTTATATTTTGTGAAGTTCTAATTTTTTCACTTTTTTTTGGTCTGATTTAGTGGGTATTTTTTCTGCTCAATCGCCATGAACCGGACAATACTGTTTTCTTAAAATTATGGACATCTACAGGAGTCAGAGCTTGTTTAAGATTTTTCTTACTTCTATAGGTTTCATGGTGTTTTTTTTTTCTTTTTTCTTTTGTTTTTAAGTGCAGAAAATGAAGTTTTTGCTGTTTTTTGTTGCATTAGATGAGTCGAATGTCTGGATCTGATGCTGTGTGTAGCTTTTTCGTAGATTCACTCCTGGTCATTTGATTTACTTGAATTCTTTATGCTTTTAATTCTGTTTTTTTGTGATTTGTGAAAAATTAGTGTAAAAACCTTCTTGAGTTGGAAAATGTAGTTATGAACATTGGAATTATTTTTCCTAGGGCACCACCCTTTCCATGACAATTTCCCTTTTTTTCCTGTTTTTTAAGGAGGAAATAGGCTTGTTGACCTAAATTTCAATGCTGCTGAGAGGGTTTTGTTCTGTCTGGTGGTCAAAAAATTATCGATTCATTTCATTTTTCTGTTTTAAATACTTTCAATCAATAAAAATATATTTGAACTTTGATGAATCAATGCATGTTTTTCTTTCAGCAAAATGGCTGGGCCGGACAGTTATGTTCCACCTCCATATATTCCGTTACGTCCATCGGAATCTGAAGCTGATGGTTTTTCTGAGACAGAAGAAACCAGTCCTCCTCAATCTGCTGCTCTTGATTCCTCTCCATGGTCTTCTGGCATCTGTGCTTGTTGTGACGATATGCAGAGCTGTATGCTACTTTATGCCCTGTGATCCCTTGATTTTGAGAAGAAAAAAACATTAGAAGGTGCAATTTGTTCATATCATAATCCATAGGCATTTATTCTTGTTCACATATATAATGTTTTCAGTCATTGTGACTGAAAGCAGCACCCATCCACCACCTAGATTTTCATTTATATGATTATATATTACTAGGTTAATAGCCTAATTAATGATTGAAATCCACAATATAAAAATCCAGTAAAATGTGGTGTCAAAACCCCTCATCAAAACAGGAGCAATAAGTAATGCCAGAAGAATGAAGCAATTATTAATGCATTTGGATGTAGTTCATAAATTTATTATACTTTCTTTTGGTTTATTTTTCTGTCTGTTTTTTTTTTTTTTGCTTCAATTGTTTCATTTCTAAGAAATCATTTGATTATTTTCCTTACATCTTAAGGACTAAAATCACAATGACCTACATGCAGATGTGAAGATTGATGTTTGACAATTCTATGAGGAATAGTAAATGAAATAGTTTCATTTGAGGTAGCGAGTTGGTAGCACTTATTGAATATAGTTTGAGAAAAAAATGATTTTGAAGTGTTTTGAGCATGTATATTTGAGAGGAGTCGATGCAGCGAGAAAGATACATAAAAGCAATGCAAAGAGGAACAGGAAAGAGGCAGTCCAATTAAAAGTTGTGAAAAATTGTATACAGCGCTTAGTGTCTACACCACATGCAATAATTTTAAGGAAAGAATGCAAAAGAATGAATCATGAAGCAAGTTTCATATGGATCGGAAAGTGCTGATTTTGATGATGATTATATTGTATGATTTCAATTCTGAACACTATTTTGTCATGAATATACTTCTTTAGTTTTCTTCAGTACCCATTCGCAAGTACAATTTTTCCATTCACAATTTTGAGGTGCTTTCTATTTTGCTCTTTTAGTGGGAAATTGAATGTTTTAAGTTGCATATAAGTACAGCTTAAGTTCAATAGATGCTCATTCACCTTCTTGCATCGACACGCTTATTTTTTTTGTATAATCCCTTGCTATTTTTTAATAGGTGTTATTGGCACGGTCTGCCCTTGTTTCCTATTTGGAAAAAATGCAGAATTTCTAGGGTCTGGAACATTCGCTGGCTCTTGTATGACACATTTCATTTTATGGGGCCTGGTCAATAGCCTTTGTTGTTTGTTCAGTGGAGGCATTCTAGCATTTTTTCCAGGAGCTATGGTTGCTTGTTATGCTTGTGGATATCGCAAAGCATTGAGGGGAAAATATAAGTTGCAGGTATGCTCATGCCTGATGGTAAAACTCAGGGTGAACGCCCTTTTCTAACTTTTTGTAATTTATAAAATATCATTATTTTTTCTGCTAGATTCTTTCATTTTAATGTGGGCTCAAAAAATTCGACGCCACAACCTCCCTTGAAATGAAATGATTAAATGAGAGAGTTTACCATGAGGTTTTGGGTCAAAATTTCAGAAAGAAGATGGAATAGTAGATAAGACACTATGTAGATATTTCGTTCTTAGTTGGCGAGAACTTCAAGATATTGGGTTTGGGGTTTCTCATAGATGCAGACCCTTTTGGTTAATTATCCCTCTCGGTAATAGGAGCACTTTCGATTAATATAATCATTAGGCTTTAAGTATTCAGACTTAATATATTGTAGCAACAAATTTATAATTTAAAATTTACATAATTATCACTTAGCTTAGAGCGGATGGTGGGGGAAATGATGACAAACCCGATTAAGATCCCATTGTTCCGTTATTTTGGATTGTTGTGATTGCTAGTCAATTTAGTTAGAGGAGATAGTCGACCAAACTTGACAGAAGGATTCTTGCACAGAAGGATCTTTGTCAGCATCTATGAGTTGTTTCGTCCAAGAGAACCTTGTAGACCTAGGATGAATGTTTGTCTAAAGGAATTAATCTACGTTCACTTTAGCTAGCAGAGTGTTTTATGTCTTATTAGATATATCCTATAATTCAAAACTCAAATGAGTAAAATACTATTGAGGATTGTACGGGCTGCATCCATAATCATTTTATAGTGGAGCCTATTAGTCAAATCACTTGATGAAGCCTACAGACTAATTCTCTTGTTCAGAGGCTCTTATTTTAACCGCCTTTTAATGGAACCTATTGGACAAATTACGCAGATAAAAGACTCAAGTGATGTCCTTACTGTCATGAGATTATTTTGAGTATGAAGATAAATATCCCTTCTTGTGAGCTTGAGTCAACATTGATTTGTTACCCGTAATCAATAATTGTGGAGTGTGGATGAGTGTTTGCTCTTAGTTTTAAGTGATAGAATATTTATTTATTTTTTTAGATTTTTATACTTTGAGATTTGCTTAATTTAGGATGGACCCCTCTGGTTGAGATTCACTTTTAATATAAACATCATTAGAAAAATGATTAAGTCCGTTTGGGGCGGCGGTGCGGCACCTCACCGCAGTTTTGTCTGTTTGGGTAAACTGCATCTTGACAACTTTTTCAAAAAGTTGCCCCTGAAATTTTCATTTTCCCACCACTTCTGGCTTGGTGCGGTGGCAGCTTTCTAGCTGCGGTCTGACTTAAAAAAATAATTGTAATAGCCACCACAATTTTTTGAGCATCATATTATCATTCAACAACTTCATAACTATTTTTTAATAAACTTCAGCTGCCATAAACAGACCCTAAAATGCTTTTTTTTAATATGATTAGTTTAATAGCTTGTGCATTCAAAAAGGGGCAGGTTTTATTAACTCTTGTCCCTGTTAATAGGAGGATTAGACTGGTATAATGTTTCAATTGGGGCTCAGTCTTGTCAACTCTAATCTTTATAGGAAGGAGAATTTGACAAGCGAAAGTAAGATTTATGACCTTGCCCTTGGCAAGGTGGTCCTCTCAAAGCATATGTAATTTAATAATTTTCTTTTTGATATTTAAAAAAAAATTTGTGAAGTCTTAAAATCTGTGCAGTCTTTTCGAGACATTTAGTTTTAGCATAAGCATTCAATTAGCTCGCGTAGCATTATCAGATGCTTAAGTTTAGTGAATTAAGACAAGCGATGAAACATATACATAAGTTTTAAATTTGCTAGTTGGGCTGATTTTATAGAGCTTTGCATGCATTTCAATGCAAATTATAATTTAGTTTAACTTTTTAATTAACCAGCATTACATTTCCAAACGCATGAGTTTAATAGTTTATGGTGATCGATGGAGCACATGTTGGTGTTTAGAGCTTAGTTTATGTGAGCCCGAAAAGTATTCTCAGACTTTAAAATTGAGCGTTTACACGTTCGTAGGAGAATATGCTTGCGATTAATATTGATATGTGTACATGCATCAATATACCTATATAATGCACTAATAAGATATTCAAAGCATTTGAATAATATAGTTATACACATTTCAATGCATTAGAAATATAACATGATAATGTGTATATTTCAAAATATTTAGATTTTGTTTTTTTGGACAAATATAATAATATTGAAATATACACAAATAATTCATTTTGATTATAAGATTTGTTTTCTTTTTATTTGTGTGTTTGTGTTGCGGATTTGGTGGCGAGATTAAGTAAATTAGAAATTAATTCTTGATTTTGAATTTTATTATATTTTGAGTTGCTTTATGAGATATTCATATTCACTTGGATGGCGAAATTTATATCTATATCGTTGTATATATTAAGGTTTTTGTATTTATTTGGTGGCGAGATTTGTGTTTATATTCATCAAAGATTTTATGTTTATTTGGGCGGCAAAATTCTTATTCTTTTATAATTCAGACGGGCCCCCTTGTGGCATCATTTTTATTCTATAACGAGATGCTAAATGGCTTTAATTCATTGTATATCATGGAGCTTCTGAACGTTGAGAGACTTTTTTTTTGTCCTTCGAAGTTGTAGTTTTAAGTTTTCAAGTAAGTTTATCTTTAAATTTTTTTTATTTCTTAAAATTGTATTTCACTCTTTTATTTAGTTAAATTTTCATTTGTTCAAATTTATGGAATTTTCAAAGGTTTTGTTTAAGCACACTTAACGTTTTATTTTAGGTTCAGTCTAACTTTTATTTAAGTCTGTGTCAGTCAAAAATTTGGTAGCCTCCTAACATTAAGGGAGTTGGGTTTATCTAGCGCACCATAAAAAAAAATGCATGTGGGTGGTGTAACCATCGCAGTCGAGTCTTCATACCTTATCATGCTACGAACATCGTTTATAGGCTTTCTATATAACATTTGCATATTTCTCCACCGTGCTTCAAATAGAGCGTATAAGTACTTAATTTTGATTTTACAACTGCGTCGCGAGTATCGCGTACAAATTTTGCCCCACCACGTTATGAAAAACACATAGGTTTGTATTCATTACACTAACACATCTCAATTGACATTTCAGGAGTATAAGTGTAATGAATGTTTATATTTAATGTGGGGCAGTGACGATATGTACAGCACGGTGAACACAAAATGCAAACATACAGCTCAAGTAAAATTATGATATAACCCCGCTAACAACAGTGACAACACCAAACTCTACCGAATTGTAAATCTGATTTATCATTTGTAAAAGATAAACAGGTTTAACTTTAAACCAAAATATAACCTACACAGAATATTATATTTTGTCAGCTCATTTTTCCTCCAATCCTGTAGCGTTATGCAAAAGGGTTTGTGGGTTAGAGGTGAAAGTGGTTATTGGAAGGGGATGGGGTTGAGACGAAAAGAGTTTAGTTTTTGGGAAGATCAAGCCAGAGAAATGGTGGCGTGATCTTGGAGATGGAGAAGGGGGCAAAAGGTGGTTTCAGTGGAAGCTGATGTGTATGAATCAGGGCTGGTTGAGTTGGACGCGACAGAGTGGGAGATTGCGAGCTGCAGGGGAAATGGTTGCGTGAAATGGAGTCCGAGAGAGCAGTGAGGCAGAGACATTTAGTGAGATCGAGGGGCTTAAGCGTCTGCTGTAGCTGTGAGGGATACCAATCTTGGGTTATGGCTGGACGCGTAGAGAAAATGGGAGTTTGTACGCACAGGTAGAGTAATGAAAAAGTGGTTTGTGTCTGTTTGTCTGTGCACACAGGTAGAAAGGGGAGCTGATGAAGGTGGTTGTTGGAGGAGAACGACGTGAGCTGTGACAGCGAAGAAGTGAGTGAGGCTGGTTACGGCAATGGAGTGCTTTGGCCTTCGCGTGATATAGAAGATGGAGATGGAGAGGGGAGGAAGACAAGTAAGAAAATATGGGTTTCTCGATTTGGAGAGTATATGGGGGATATCATGAGCCGAGGGAGAAGCCAATAAGAGATCTACTGTGGGTTTGCTCAAACGAAATGAGAGGAAGCCCTTGTTTTGAAATTTTTTTTTTATAAAATATATGAAATAAAAGAAGAAAACTCGTGGCCTTTTTACTGACTATGGTGGGTGACTGTAGATGGGTAGTGATGGGATAGGGCAACGGTTTGGCTATGAAGGAATGGAGAGGAATTTGGTTAATTTTTTTTATTTCTATTTATTTTTTAAAGTATTTTAAATATATTATTATCTCAAATTTCATGTTAATAACTTGCGAGCACAAACTCATGTATGTGTGTGTCTATTCTATGTAAAATTGATGTTTCTGACGTGCTTTCTTAGTTCCTTTTTTTTTATCAAAGAATTTTATAGAAAGCCTCAAATTCAAATGAAATTACAAAAATGAGGCCTTGCATCTTGCAACAATGCTTCATTATTGCATGAATTTTTAATTTTGTTGACCTCTCTCTATATTCTATTAGTTGGATTGATTAGGCACGATGCACACAAAAGCCCGAGCTATCTTAACCCTCATTGAAGTCATTCAAATGACAGTCAGTCTATGTTAGAATTAAAAGTGAGCTTTCACGATCAAGCTGGTTAGAAATGGTGATAATGACAGGAAATGTACTCGAAGCTCACGAATTGAACTCAGAATGTCTCAATTGTTGTCAATATTGCTCGAATGTTTTTCATACCCATCTAGATTATGCTCTTGGTAAGTCCTACCTAGGCGGCTTTTGTCTTGGTGGTCCTAACCATTGACCCTGATGATCCCATATGCATCCTAAGTTGAGCCATGAAACACAATTTGGAGGCTTCTTGTCTTGAATCTTGTATAACTTTCAAAATTTATTTCCTTAGCTTATTGATTTGATGTGTCATAAACTCATTGGTGCAATCAATCATTTTTCTTTGTTCTTCTGTACGCCGGAAGGATCATTTTGCATAGTTTTGGTATGAACTTCACGCTCACTTTATTTTTTAGGATATTGAATTCTTTTAGAACATAAGGTCTCTCATTGTTCGTGAGTTCATATAATCTAGTAAAGACCCTATTTTCAAAAGAAAGGTATGAAAGAAGATGATGGATGTATTGCTAAAGCTTATGTTTCTCACTCTATATTTTCTTAGGATTCCCGTGTGAATAGTTGAAAGAAAGGGTCTCTACTTCTCGGTAACTAGAGGGGGAGTGAGAGAGAGTCTAGTTTTAGAGAGAGAGAGAGAACCAAAGGCCCAGAGGTCATGAGATCCTTTTTGAGATCTTGAAGCAAGATCTCCGGAAAGCCCCCTTTGACCTCCCTTTTATACACAAAAGAAAGAAACATAAAATTACATTTTGTACAATACTATGTCTTTTTGTGCCTTGGTGAAAAGATTGTGATTTAGGTGTTAGGTAGTGCCATAAATAAGGATTGACGCATGTACTCTAAAGTAACGATGGTTTTTTCTAGTGGCTTATTTGCCGTGGACTAGTTAGACCACTACGATAGATGGATTAGGTTTCATTTGCTGATATTGGCTTTCAGCACCCATATTGCCTGTTGATCTTTATGTCGTGCCCCTGAAAAAGTCTTTTAAAATACATGACAGCATTTGAGTATCATTTTCTTTAACATGATATAAGTTTTATGAAGCAGTTGATGCAGAGGATTTCATTTTTCAGGAAGTCCCCTGTGGAGATTTAACAACTCACCTGTTCTGCCACCTCTGTGCCATATGCCAAGAGTACAGGGAAATCCGAGAGAGGTCTAATGGCTCGACTCCTCTCGTATGGACGGATACAACTGCTCCGACGATCCAAACAATGCATCCTACAGGAAAATGAACAAAAGGTGCGTCTGGTAAAAAACTTCTATTTCATTGATGTATTGTTGCGGTCATTTGTCTGTGAAAGCACATTAATTTCAGAAAGTGGGAAGCTGGAAGTTGAGTGATATGTGAAAATACTTTCTGTGAATATTTTGTTACGGTTTCTGCTTGTTCTTTATTGAGAATTCATTTTTTATGGAAGACTATTTTTTTCTTTATTATGTGGATCCAACTGCGTTAAATTGGGGAAGCATGAGGAGATAGCGTCCATTTGCTGTTGGGTTTGCTTATGAAATTGTTTGAAGTGTATTCTGTGTAATCTTTTGCTAGTAAAGTTGATTTTTTTTTCTTGGGATAATTACATGCGCCACTAGAAATATTGTTATTTACAAAATTAGCAGCAATGTGCTTTATGTGAAATACCGAATTGATGCATTTATGCATGTCATGATCAAATCATTGAGAATTTGAGTGAGAATTTGAGAAATAGATGATTTGTAAATAGCAATGATTTGAATGCTATGTATGTACTTGCTTAGTTTCTCGTTTGCTGTAGTTAATTTATTCTTCTAATATTTTAACGGACGATATTTTTGTAATTTGAAAATTTTAGTGAGATTCATGAAGGAGTAGAGTATTGATCAATAAATTATTTAGAATTTTGATTCTGAAATTGTTTTTTAGACAATTTTTTATGGCATTATGTGACTGCATGATTATGAATTTTTCTGAAAGATTGAAAGATCGATTGTAAATTGATTTTTTTTATTTTTATTTTTCAAATCAAGTCATATCAAGTTCAGCTTAAATTGAGCTTTAATGCGCTAGTATTAAATCGATTGAAGCTGGTACAACTGAACGTTGAAATGACATATGCCTGTGAGGAAGAATGCTTTTAAGCATTTGTTTATATATTTCTTTGTAGGAAGATATAAATTCATAGCCCTCATTTCCTGCATATTTACGTATCTAATTCCTATGCCTTAATATATACAACACGAACATTCCTTTATCTCACTAAGTGGGATTGGCTACATGAATCATTTTTCTCCATTGTATTCTATTGAGTATCATATTTTCATTTCATTCTAATAAATTATGATCGTTTTTTATACCATATGCCCTAGTTTTTCTAGAGTAGTCTCTATCTTTCTTAACACAAGTCGAATCTAAAACATTTCGGATTTTTAGATAGTCTATGTTCAATGTTGGCCAAACCATTAATATGACTCTTTTTAATTTTGTCTGCCACTAGAGCTAAGCCCCCTATCACAGATATATTCCTTTCACATTGTATCTGTATAAAGCCACTCATCCACCTAAGCATATTCTCATATCGGCAACACTTAAGTTAGGCTTCTCTTTTAAAGGCCAACGTTTTACTCCATAGAGCATTGCAAGTCTCACTACCATTTTATAAAATTTTCCTTTCAATTTATGTGGTACTTTTCTAATACACAATATGGTAGAAGCATTCCTCCACTTCAACCAACCAACTTGAATTCTACTATTAACATCCTCTATCTGTATCACCATCACTTTGAATAATAGACCTGAGATATCTAAAGCGTTCACACCTTTTAATAATTTGAT
>JXCR01006443.1:0-10628 GCA_002079205.1 Phalaenopsis hybrid cultivar
ATAATTCTATAGTGAAAATACATGCGCATGGCCCTAAACTTTGCCGGAAACAGAGAATCCAGCCAAAATAGTATTCCATGCGAGTGTGATCGAAATAGGCGAGGATGCATCGTAAGTATAACCAATACGGGGCAATGATAGGCTGAAATTGGGGACCGGCGGCGAGCTGTTCGAGAAGTACGGCCATCATTAGGCTCAGAAGGATTTCCAACTTTGATTTTAGTAAACAAACTTTATAATTATAAAAAGATGGTTACGGAAATGATGTGATCCGGGGAACAATGTCTCTCCCTGCTTCGTCTCTTTTGTTGTTTGTGGTTTGGGTCGCACGAGCTATCATACTCCCCATCTCATGCGCGCCAGCAAGCGCCGCTCTCTCTCTCCTCCTGTCTCTATTTTATAATGATTTGAGTGGATATATATGATAAAAAAATTGCTACTAAAGTTTTATATAACAAGAGAATTTAGATGATAGCACCCTCTCTATAATGTTAAATTACTATTTTTAAAAGCAATTTTAAGTTATTTACATAGAGATATTTTAAAGTAAAATGTGATGATAGTTTATGTTTAATATATTTAATATCTCCAATATAAGAGATGGTAGGTTGTTCTATTTTTATTTTTTTTCCTGAACTTATATAGTAATCAATTAGAAATGAAGTTTTTTAATCAATTTGATATGATAGGAAGCATTTCCTTCTCGGATCCTAAAAATCTCCTCAAATTATGTTCATCCCGTTCATGGTCGAAGTCAAAGTTGGATGCGCACACAGAACATATAAATTCTACTCATACTCACTCCATACAATTTAAGTCCATATAACTCTACACATTACAATTCAAAAGCTCGCTCTTACTAACCCTTCATCTACCACTACTTCTATAAAGTTTAATAATAAATTTTAACTCCTTGAAAGCCGACTCTGCGAATTTATGCATAGATTTTTTAATAAGCCACAACACTCTCTTCTCCTTATCATTTGAAATTGTCTCAAATTGAGCCAACCCTGCCTTAACAACTCTCTCTTCCTAATCCTCAAAACACCCAAGCCAAATAAATCTTCCACCATCAATCCAATCTATTAATGTTCAAACTAATAATAAATTCTTAGAATATTGAAGGTTTTAATGGGAGGCCATGTAATTGCAAGGACTTTATCGGCTACTTTAATAATCACATTTATGGTTTAGAAGCAATGATAAACCCAACTCATGACCCTTGATTTACATGCTCTCACTAGCTTTTTATAATGAGGGAAATGGTAATAGATTTTATTCCTCCTAAGATTTGGGTAAGTGAAGGGCCTCCACCACTTCATTTTGTCTTATCATCTATAATGTGTGGTTGATCCATGGGATTGTTCATTATGGATAAGTTCGTTCCTTCTTTTTGTCAATCATTTATGCATTAAAATCTCAAGCTTGTTTAGTTCACTTACGAGACAATTATAAGCAAATTGAACAACGTAGTAACATCTATTGGGTTATACTTGACAACTTCAATTGTTGCAAGTATCATTCTAATTAGAATTTAGGAAATAATTATTCTTCTTTATAACAAGTTCTAGGATATTCAATGCTATTTAACATTAGTTTAAAGGATTTAAAATCAATTGGATTGTTAAACTTTGGGTTCATTAATATTCCATAACAGGATTGACAATCTCATCCAATTGAAATTAGATAGGATAAATAATGATTGGCTTGACCTCTTTTTTTCTTACTCTTTTATAAGACCAATGCTCATAGATGCACATAACACTCCTCCATTACATTCATACATCTCCTCCTAAATCTTTTAAACACAAGTTCTTAAAAAATTGTTGAACTACTTAAGCAAGGCATATTGATATTTTAAGATAGCTTGATTCTCTCATTTGAAAGGCTATCCCATCTTCATAATATAACAAAACATAAAATCCCTTAACACTCTCTTCAATGGTTAGAAATGATTTTTCAAATCATTTTCTAAATAACATTTTAAGACCCTAAAACATAAACATTTTAGCATCCTTCAATTTCTTAGCTTCGAGCCTAGGGATCCCATTATTAATCTTAAAGATATAGAGATTAGAGATGCTCTTCCTAATTTTTATTCATCGTGTGTGACTTCGATAATTCAAAAATAAAAGGATAAATGGATCATTAAGAAAAAAGATGATCTCAATTTTCTCTAAATGAAATTGAAAGTTTAAGAAAAAAATTACAATTTCATTGTGGAATTTAATTGCTTTAACATCATTATATCTTGCTTATCTACATTACTAGAGTTTTTATTTTACACTTTAAAAACCTTATTAACTGTAACAACATCAACTATAACATATCCTCTACTATACCACCGGATAATACCATTTCTCCTCATCTAACTATTGATTTGATTATCTCTTATAATAATGAGAAAATAAAGTTGGATTTATTTGTTCAACATCTAAATGTTAAACTACTAGCCTTGATGGATTTACTTTTAAATTTTATGCTAACTCTTAGGATCACTACATGAATTTACGTGATTTTGACAGCTAATTTTGTTGGAAATTTGAAACTTGCTATTAGTTTTTACACTTTGTGATGTATTTTTTAGGGACATCACGCCAACATTTCTACATTGGTTGACACAGTTTTTGATAGAATAGGTCCTGCATTTTGAAAGGTCCTGCATTTTGATAAACTTTCAAAGTGACTAGGCCCTGGTCGATGTAATTTCTAGCAAATTAGCATTGTTGGTTTATAGCTATTGTAGGCCGACCAGCACATCCGTTGGTTTGGCGTTATATTACTAAAAAATAGAAAAGCTTTATTTGTTCATTATAGATTATACAACTTCAATCACATCACAAAAACACATGGCATGTACATCATACAATCTTATTTACCTATCCTCATAGCAACTAAAGTAGAAACATATAAAGAAAACCATAAATTAAAAATGAATGTAATCAAAATGTATTAAACAATAGTTAATGAAATAATCAATCAATAAATATTGCATAAATGCATCTGAATAAGTAAATAAAATAAACACACAACAACTCGTCTTTGAACTTCTCATGATTCTCCTTTTCATTCACCTATATCAGATGCTTCCCTTTCTGACGTGCCTCACATCGCACCTCCTCCAATTTCATCTTCATTCTAGCCTCCATCTTAGTGAGTCGAGCAGCAAATCAGGCCTCTTTATCCTCTATACTGCTATAATCGCCTGTTAACTTAGGCATCCTTGAAAGATATCAAGCTTTAAATTGAGAAAGAGTAACATGTGTCGTATGTAAGTCCTTATAAACTCAATCCATATATCCTTCCATTCTTTTTACCCCCCAACAACTTCTCTCCAAAGTCAAATTTGTATGACCAAAATTATTTTTATGAGATATTAGCTCCTCTTTATTATTGACTCTATACATGCTTTAGCAGCTGGTACTCATCCTAAAAAAAAATTCTTAAAGATATTTAAATGCAAAATTAAATTTCAAAAGATTTGCAATGATATAAAAATTACTATGGCACATACATGTGATCTCTGTGATTTAATATCAACCCACAGGTGGTTTGACTGATACTGATGTGTACAAGTTAACATGTTGCTCAGTGGTGGTGAACATTTTTTCAAGTTGCTATGTTTGTTAAGATAATAAAAAAAGATATTAAATCATATTTATCTATTAAAATTTAACACATAAAATAACTCTTATCATTATCCATCTGTACTACGTATGTGAGAGTGTCTCTCTTGTGTATGGGAAAGAGCCCATGCCTCTACATTTTGAAGCCCAATTCTACTTCACCTATTGAATCTTGTTGACATGATCAGGAGTGTCCTAGGCTCTGCGCAAACTAGGTGTCCATTGATATGTTTTATAACATGTTCAATTTTATTTACATTTAACACATAATTTTGATGAAATTGCACTTTAAAGAAAGATATTTTTAAGTTTTAACTTCAAGAATAACATAAAGGAGGATTGGAGCTGAAATGTAGTGAAATGGAGGCAAAATAGAGCACTTGGGGAACAATAATGTTTCAGCACACTAATGCCTAGATGCTAGACTTGGGTGCCAATGAGCTCCACCCTGAGACCTTAATGGCACCAAAGTGCCATAATTCACCTAGCTGACAAAAATAATGGCGCCTAGGTGCTAGAACTGCTCAGGGCAGTTTCCGCAATTACTTTGGCCTAGATTTGGGACTTAAGAGGCTATGGGGGTAGTTCAAGAAAGGGCTCAAATATTTGAAAGATTTGAAGAAAACTAAGGAGTAGAAGATAAGAGTTTAAAATTATATTTCACTTTTTCTTCATTTTTTTAGAAAGCTTTGAGAGGGGTTTGAGAGAATTCTGTAATGGAATACTATCAAAATTGCAGGGAACATTTGGAGATCACTTGGGGAGGATTTTTCACCTCTTTTCTCATGGACAAAGTTAAGTGTTTCATTTTACATTATCTTGTATTATTTGTAAACTCATTTTCTATGAATTTGCTTTATTATAAGATGAAGAATGGTAGTATTGTCTTCATGCATTGTGAGTACTTTCTTTATACATTTCTCTTGTGATGAATTAGTAGGATGTGTAGGATATTATGATGCTTTTAGAATAGGTTTTTATTCATTAAAGTGATGATTTTACTTTGTTCTTATTTTACTTTTCATTATGGCCAAATTATATGTTAAAATTTGTTATGAACACATAAAAACTCGCGAGAGTTGTGACATGAACAACTAGTAAAAATCACATTACACTAGTGGGTGAAGGAAAAGTAGTCCATAGGGCAATGCAAATAGGCATGGAAATACACTTTGATGTGTTCAAATTGGAGTTTCTAGGGAGACAGGTAAAAACACTAACCAAGTTTGAACCAAACTTCTTAATGCGCTCAGGAGAGAGTAAAGAAGAGAATTGCTCTTATTTGTCACTAGCTACAATTTCTATTCTAAGTGTTTCAATCCTACACATAGTACTTATCTCATTAGAAGGGAAGTGTAATTTTTATACCCTGACTTTCCTAATTTAATTAGCTTTAGTAGAATTAATTTAGGAGTAAATCAATAGGATTAGTGATAGTTAGGTATGATTAGTAAATGCAACTTAAACCAACTATGCATCCAGGCTAAGATTCATTATAGTATGCTAGAACTTATCCTAAGCTCAATTATCTCATTCTCTTTGGGCTTCATAATCCAGACTCAGTAATCCGACATTACTTATATGACATGTACACTTGCGTTAAACCCCTAGTGTGTAAATTTTACCTAGACCAGGAAAAGTATCAAGTTTTTGTATTGTTGTCAAGAACAAAGGTGTAGTGCCACATTGCTGCACAAATCAAGTTCCATAATTCATAGTAACCATTTAAGATTACAAGCAGTACATCCATAAGCACACTGGGTGAGTGTTGGACATCCTCTTTAAGACATCTTCTTTGAGTCGATCCCCAGCTCGGCTCGAAATCGGATTGTTAACAACCCTAATTATATCATGGATTGGCTTTAAGCATATATTTTTTCACTTTATTTATGGATGATTTTACCAGAAATTATAGGAGAATGCAACCTGGTGTGTGTTTTTGCCAGTGATATCCTTCTTATGGATAAGATTAGAGAAAGAGTTTGGGAAAAACTTAAATTATGGAAACTGATATTAGAGTCTAAAGTCCTTCATTTGAGTAGATCTAGAATTGGATACTTGAAATGTAATTTTAGTAGTAGTAGCTCTAGTGGTAAAATTATAACTACAGGTGATCAAACAATTTAAAGCTATCTAAAACACTCACTCCTTTTAAAATCTAATTTGTCAGTTCCAAGAAAGAAATTCACATCAATATCTAAATTTCATTACCGTAATTCTCATTTTGGCAAAACAAATTAGATTTCAAAGTGAATTTTTTATTTTGGAACTGCAACTTAGATTTTGATGTGGATTTTCATTATGATTATGGAAATTAGACTTTGCACTTAAAGATGCATTGTCAGTTCCAAGAAAGAAATTCACATCAATATTTAAATTTTATTACCGCAATTCTCATTTTGGCAAAGAAAACTAGATTTCAAAGTGAATTTTCATTTTGGAACCGACAATTTAAATTTTGATGTGAATTTTCATTCTGGTTATGGAAATTAGAATTATGGATGTCAAAGAGTGATTATTGATGAACATTTTTTTATATTTTCCTATAATATTAGTTGTCATTGTATCTACAACAACCCATTCACGAGTATAATTTTTTCACATTTTCTTTACAAGTGCAAAGCTACTTATCCACCTACGTATTCTCGTTTAAAAAACTCTTACTAGACCACATTCGCATTATGCCTTAAGAGTATAGTTACAATTTGCGGGAGTGAGGATGCTTAGGTTTATGATTGGCTCTTCACTCAGAGACAAAACATGAAAGAAATATATCTGTGCGAAGGCTAATGTAGCTGCAGTGACATACAATATTAGAGGGAGTCATCCTAATGGATTAAGAATCAATGTTTGATCAATAATGATATTCAATTGAACTAAAATTACTTAAATCTCAAACAAACTGACTTGTAGTAGATCTAATATTGATTGTCATCATAACCACATTAAACCTTGCACGAGTTTATTTCTTTCACATCATATTTTTCAAATGGAAAGCCAATCATAGCACTAAGCATACTCGTCGCTGCAAATCCCATACACGATCGACTGTACACTTAGAAATATATTTTTAGAATGAGATATTTCATAAAATATAAGAGTTTTCACTGCATCCTTAAGTGTAAAGTCTCCTCAACAAACTGCTAGTGTTCTAACTTAAAAGCTATCTAAAACATTCACTCCTTCTAAAATGCATTGATTATTGTCAGGTTTCATCACCTTTTGTTACCAATCAACTAGTAGATCTACTAAAATAATTAAAAACACTATATTCTACTAATTTCATTTTATATTTTATTTATTATTCTCATATTTGAGAGTACACAAGGATATTCCTACATCAAAATTGTGGATGTACAATAAACTTTATCCAATTAGAAAAGGGATCACCCAAGAGTTCTAAATGAGTGTCAAGGAATTTGTAACAGCTGCTTCTCAATTGTTGGTTTACCTATATGAGAGTAGGTTTTGATGTCCATGTTTGAAACACATAATCAAAAATAACTAACGTCTGATGAAGAGAAATATGATCTGTATCGTCAAGGATTTCAACAAGATTCTGGATTTGGACTTCACATGGGGAGGTTGATCCTACAACATTCAGCACCGCTCCTTTAATGAGTGATGATCCTTTTGAGTAAGACCTGTGGAGAAGACTGTTGGAGGGAAGAGGAATGGTAAATTTTATGGGCTCGGGTTACAGGGGCTTGCCTACGACGCTCACCCCTCCACCAATGCATCCACAACTTCCACCTTTACTGCACAGAATGAGAGATCTCCAAGAGTGTTATTGTCTTCTCTACTGAGATGGAAGCTTGGTTCTCTCAGATGAAGTCACGGATGGAGGTCAACATGGAGGTCAAGCAAAAGGCTGAGTTGGATTGCCTGCAACTGTAGCTACTCCAACCCTATCACAGGCATATTTATTTCATATTTTATTTCCGATAGTGAAGCCAATCACATAACTAAATATGCTCATCACCGCAGCCCCTTATGAGATTCACTAAACTCCTGGAAATATGTTCTTAGAAGAAAATATTTCATAAGACGTAAGAGTTTTCACTGCATCCTCCAGTGCAAAGTTTAATTTCTACAATCATAATGAAAATTTACTTTTAAATCTAATTTTTCAGTTCCAAAATGAAAATTCACATCAAAACCTAAATTTCATTACTGTAATTCTTATTTTGGCAAAGAAAATTAGATTTTGAAGTGAATTTTCATTTTGAAACTGACAACATAGATTTTGATGTGAATTTTCGTTATGTCTATGGAAATTAGACTTTGTACTTGATGATGCGGTGAAAACTCTTACATTTTATGAAATATCTCTTTCTAAAAATATATTTCCAGGTGTACAGTCGATTATGTATAAGATTCGCAGCGACGAGTATGCTTACTCCTATGATTGGCTTTCCATTTAGAAAATAGGATGTGAAAGAAATAAACTCATGCAAGGTTTGGCATGGTTATGATGACAATCAATATTAGATCTACTACAGGTCGGTTTGTTTGAGATTTTAGTAATGTAAGTTCCATCGAAGATTATTATTGATCAAACAATTATTCTCAATCCATTAGGATGACTCCCTCAAATATTGCATGTCACTGAAGCTACACTAGCCTTCGCACAGATATATTTCTTTCATGTTTTGTCTCCGAGTGAAGAGCCAATCATAAACCTAAGCATCCTCATTCTCGCAACTCGTAAATAGACTCTTAAGGCATCATGTGAATGTGATCTAGTAAGAGTTGTTGAGAGGAGAATACGTAGGTGGATAAGTGGCTTTACACTTGTAGAGAAAATGTGAAAAAAGTATACTCGTGAATGGGTTGTTGTAGCTACGGTGAAAACCAAGATTAGAGGAAAATATGAATAAATGTTCATCAATAGTCGGTCTTTGACAGCTTTAATTCCCTCAATAGACTACTAATGTTCTGACTTAAAAGTTATCTAAAACATTCACTCTTAAAATGCATTGATTATTGTCATCTTTCATCACCTTTTGTTACCAATCAACTAGTAGATCTACTAAAATAATTAAATACATTGTATTTAGCTGATTGAATTTTATAATTTGTTTATTATTCTCATATTTGAAGGTACACATGGATATTCATAAATCAAGCTCTTGGATGTACAACAGACTTTATTCGATTAGAAAAATAGATCACCCAAGTGTTCTTAAAGGGTGTCAAGGAATTTGTGACAGCTGCTTATCAATTGTCGGTTTACCTATCTGAGGGTAGTTTTGATGTTCATGTTTGAAACACAAAAATCAAATACACCTAACGACGTATGAAGAGAAATATAACATGTACCGTCAGAGATTTCAGCAAGATTACTTGATTTGGACATGACATGGGAAGATTGATCCTACAATATTTAGCCCTGCTCCTTCAACGAGTTATGATCCTTTTGAGTATGACCCGTGGAAAAGACTACTGGAGGGAAGAAGAAGGGTAAATTTTTTGGGCTCAGGTTGTAGGCACTTGCCTACGAGGCTCACCCCTTCATCGGTGCATCCACATCTTCCACATTTACCGCACAGAATGAGAAGATCTCCAAGAGTGTTGATGCATTCTCTGTTGAGATGGAAGCCTACTTTTCTGAGATGAAGTCGCGATTGGAGGTCAACAATGAAGTCAAGCTGAAGGTTGAGTTGGATTTGTTCCGCAGCAGAACAGAGAGCGTGGCAAGGCAGCGACGACATTGGAGTAGGAGGAGGCAACAGAGGATGATGAGGATGAGGTTGATAAGATAGAGGAGGAAGATTATGAGGGATTTTTTAATTTTTTAATTTTATTTTTATGTACATTTGGACATATATATTTTCTGTAAACAGTGATGTACATATTTTAGAGTAAATTTATTTTATTTATTTTATTATTTGATTGGATAAATTACAATTTGACAGCTATGTTATTTTGTTAAATGCTTGATATTGTATATTAAATATTGTGATAGTGGGAGTGGCAACATAAATATGAAAGAAAGAATTTTTTTTATATATATTACAAGTTTCCAACGGCCTACCGACGGTTTTGCGACGGTTTTGCAATGATTCCAAACTTATACTAAGAAAAACCGACAGCCAGCTGATGGACGCTTTTACTGACGTCTAACTGACACATAACTGATGGCTGAAAGTGCTTCGCACAAAGACGGCGTGACACTTTTCCGACAGTTAACCTATAGGTAATAAAAAATGATGCATAGACAACACTTAACCGATTGTTTTTACATGTGCTATAAAATGACGTGTGCAACATTTTTTCAATATTTAACCTATCAGTTATAATAAATGACATATAAACGACGTATAACTGATTGTTTTCTGTTTCAAAAAACTAACAGATGTACACTTTTTTTATTTGTATATCATCGTTATTACCGAAAGAAGAACCATCTGTTATATGAACAGATGATTAACGACGACTCAAATTTTGTCAAAAAAAGCTATGGCTTTATATTTTCAGATAACTGTCTATAAATTTATATCATCGGAATATCAGTCAGTTTTGGAATTCCCAACAAGGGCTTTACTTACGAGCTTAAAACCGTCAGTTTATCTTATCATAACTAACGAATTGTGGTCATCGGAAAAAGCATAAATTTCTATAGTGATTAATTTTATAGTAATGCAATAGCGTAAGAAAATTTACAAATAATTGATTCTCTACATGTCTAATAGGCTAATTCTAATATGAAACCCCATTTTTCTTATCACCACTGGGAGGGGCTAATAAAAAAAATTGTTCATGATTGTTAACTACATTAGAGTCACTTAGATATATCTATTGTTTCTAGCTTTATATCACTTGTTCAAACTTAGAAATATTTATAGCTTTTAATTTTTATAAAATTTAGGATTAAAAACTTTAAGATCATTAAAATTTGAACATTCATGCTAGACTCAAAACCAGTATACTAGAACTTTTTTGAACTTTAGGTGTTCACTCCTTCCTTATGGCATCAATACATGAACTAAGTTTCAGATA
>JXCR01006448.1:7137-44708 GCA_002079205.1 Phalaenopsis hybrid cultivar
CATAAGTGTGCATTATTTTGAGGCTTTGACGATGATCATCCTCAATCTATACATTCAATCTAACGCACAACGTAAGAACATCAAGACAAATAACCTATGGGTGTTTTTCTACAAAAAAAAATACCCATTTATTGCATTTTTTTCTCACGATCATCATGTTAATTGTTATGGATAAATAATTCTTTAAAGAACACTTGATAAATCATTAGTCTACATCACACTGTTTTATCATCATCTAATCAAATAGTGAGATACACAATGTGTATACTCAACATCAACATCAACCATGTACATGCACAAAATTGAAGGAGAATTTTAAATTTTATTAAGCAAAAGTCACGTTTCATTCATCAAGTTATCAAATTTACAATCATTACATTCTCCTCCTGAAATTGTCGGATAAGAGTTGCAGATTAAACAATATGACTATTACTTGAATCACTCAAGGAAGAATTCATTTACATTTTGAATTCTGCAGTAATCACATAAGACTCTCTAGAGATGGAACTCGCTGAGGAAACAATGACTCAAGAAAGAGCTACATGTATCTTGACGAAACATGTAATGATAGTTTAGATAACCAACTCATAAAAATCCAATTTTGCAGTCAATATGAAGCAATGAAAACTCCAACAGTAGAATCATCAACTCACATGATCCTAGACTTGAACCAATCTAAACAAGAGGTGAAATAATCCAAGGAAAATAATTGCAATAACTGATAACACATTCTATTCCCATATGCCACATCATCTTCAGACATTTTCAAGTAGATAATCCTTCTAATAGATCAAAACTAAAAAAAAACATAAAATAACTAGAAATGGCGACCGACTAATTTGCTCTTTATAGCACATATAATTTGCACTTATGATGAGTTTTGCATAGCTGATCTCTATCATACGCTTGATCTTATAAGACAAAGGAATGAAAAAAAAAAAAAAAGAAATTGTGAAAAGAAATACGTTTGATCTTATAAGACAAAGGAATGAAAAAAAAAAAGAAATTGTGAAAAGCAAAACAGATTTTTATCTGTTTATGCTGTTTTAGTTAATTCGTTAGCCCGCTTTGCTCGCTTAACTATGCACTCCAATAGGCAGCAGGAAGAGCAAGGTGGGTGGAAGGAAGGTTGAGTTAAAGGGAATGCTTTCATCTATTTTTTGTTATTTACTACTTTCATTGATTCATTTGGCAGATGCTATTTCCAGCCATCAAGTCTTTGGAAATCATTTCGAACTTGTGATAAAAAGGCTGAAGGGGTTGTAAAACAACATCAACGTGATTTGCGCTTTAAGTGGGTTTTTTGTAACTACTCCAGGAACATGAAGAAATCCACTAATCAGATGTCGGAAATGATAAATGCCAGATTGAATTGAATATAAGGGATTAAGGGGGACACTGAAACCAAGTTTTAACTAATGTGGAGTAAAAAATTGCAATATCAGGCTGCTTATGTTATTGTTGTCATTGTTAACTTTTCATATTTCTGAATTTGCATATTGATTAAGACCTGTCTGCAGTTTCAGAGGCATTGATGAGAAAACGGTTATTNTTTTACTTATTATTTTTGCTTTCAGCAAAACAGATTAATGTTGTGGTAATTGTTTCAACTTCTTGAACATTAAATCAAGATAATGAGCATCATGAAGTTCAATAGATATGCTTCCTTTTCTCCATTAAGACGGTCCCTGTAGCTTTATAGACACCTGCATTGTCTATAATAACCTGAACTATTAAGCTCTCCCAACTTCTTAAACAACCTTATCAAACATTTTAAATAACAATTGTACATTTTTTACAAAAGTCGACATATCAACAAATTTCAAAAATACCGTATAGTTGGAGGGTTATTCATGTATAATACCCAATACCTATTAGTTTGGATGTTTTTTTGTCAATCTAGCAAAACAGTACTTGATCATTTCTAAGAATGGTATCTGAATCTTGTGTTTTTGGCATGGATGTCATTTGTTATTATTTTTTCAAATTTTAGTATTGCTGTATAAATGACTAGATGTACGTTAGATATTATCACTAAGCTTTCCCTTCGACAAAAGCTTAAACATGTGGGGATCTAAAAAGATGACATCTACCTTGCATCTCTGTGTGTGTGTGTGTGCGTGCGCCTGCACTCTTCTCTGTCTCCTTAATGTCCTAATCAAATTCATCATTGCCACATTATGTTTTGTCAGCAGGAACTGTATTTTAAATTGAATTTTCAAATATGCTTGCTGCTTGTTTAGTGATGAGATTCAGTCAACATGCCATAGAATCATGTACTGCTTTACTTTGTTTTGATTTTATGTAAGTTTTTACATTCTGAACTGACCTTAACCAAATTTGTATGTTGCATACAGAAACATGATCAACTGCGCTCTGCAGCTAGACAAGAACGGGAGGTATCCCGTCATTTATTTATTAATAATATATATTATCTCTTTTTCCATAGCTATCTTTGTGGTTTATACATATTTTTTTTCTTCCTCCGAGCTTTTAAAAGTCTTTTGAGACATCATGATTGGAGCCTATGCACACATTTGAATTTCGTATTAACTATGAAGTAGGAATAGAAAATTATTATGGGGCTGTTTTATTTGTCGGAAAATTGGTGTAAACTAAAAGGAATGCATGCATTTTAAAAGTTGGATATTTGATTTGAGAAAACGGAATGCAGAATAAAATTTGAAGTGTTTGGAATTCACTAATTAGTTTATTGTGAATGAATNCTTTGAATTTCAGATTAACTAGGAGGTAGGAATAGAAAATTATTATGGGGCTGTTTTATTTGTCGGAAAAGGGGTGTAAAGTAAAAGGAATGCATGCTTTTTAAAAGTTGGATATTTTATTTGAGAAAACGGAATGCAGAATAAAATTTGAAGTGTTTGGAATTCACTAATTAGTTTATTGTGAATGAATTTGAAACTCACTCAATTTTGAATGAATTTTAATTGCACCGCAAGGCTGAATTTTTGTTAGCCGCCTGCCACCCTTGCCAGCCTACTATCGTCGCCGTCGCCATAGATATTGCTGCCACTATCACTCACCAATTGCTGCCGCCATCGGTCTCTATGTTTTACAAAAAAATTATTTTTCCTTAAACTAAATAAAAAAATATAAATGCATAAATTTGTTTTACATCGAACCAAACAGCTCTAAAGTTTTCCTAGTATAGTACTTTTTAATTACACTAAATTCCTTTTACACTTCATTTGTTTTTCAACAAAATAAAAAACCTCTAACATACTAGGATAATGGGAGGATAGCAATCGAATATAATTTAAAATTTACAATTAGATTGTAAGTCTCTTATTACCTAGTGTGAATATGTGATTTATAAACCTATTTTGATACATTTCTCAAACACCATTCATCTTTGAATAAGTATGTGCCTGGAATTATTCTAGTTTCTATAATATATTTTGAAATATAGTGATATAAATAGAGAAAATATGTTTGGCTGAACTTGTTACATTTTTTTTAAATAATTGAATTTGTTTACCATAATAATAATAATAACAACAATAAAAACAACAACAACAACAACAATAAATTTAGTAATGCAGCTCGAGATACTTCTTGTTGTCATGTATCATGTCTTATTTGGATCATTTAATCATATTTAGTTAGTTATTTAATGTTTTTTTGTCCTTACATGTCATTTTACTAATTATGATACATTTCTCAAATACCATTCATCTTTGAATAAGTATGTGCCTGGAATTATTCTAGTTTCTATAATATATTTTGAAATATAGTGATATAAATAGAGAAAATATGTTTGGCTGAACTTGTTACATTTTTTTTAAATAATTGAATTTGTTTACCATAATAATAATAATAACAACAATAAAAACAACAACAACAATAAATTTAGTAATGCAGCTTGAGATACTTCTTGTTGTCATGTATCATGTCTTATTTGGATCATTTAATCATATTTAGTTAGTTATTTAATGTTTTTTTGTCCTTACATGTCATTTTACTAATTATGAATGGTAAAATACTTGTAAAATGTTTGACAGCATCTTTACATATAGGAGACATTTAAGTTATGTTTTTAGCGAGTTAAATTTTCTTAAATTATCTTTAGTTAATTATAATCTCGCCGTGAGGAATATTGCTAGTATTTTTAATTTCATTGCATACTTTCTGAATTATTTTGGTTGGAGTTAAACGTAATTATTTTGTAGAAAAATAATTGCACAAAACAAGCACCTGTGTTTCTCAGCGTTATTGGAAAAAAAATTTTTTTAATGTGCACTGAACTGGTTGTGCTTTTCCTTGGAACTTTCCAATCATCAGTTGTGATGGCTGCTTTTAATTATTTGCATTTTCTAATATTCAAAAAGTGAAGGACAATTCCTTTATTAGATATTGGGCATGAGATGCCGCCACATGGCAATTGTTGAGGACATGGTAATTGGAGAGTATCTAAATTAGTAATTCAAGCTCTTTACTTTCGGTGCTACGGCCTAATTCTTTCTTCTGGGGGATTAAAAGTATCTGATCTATCACCGTTCATTTGAAAAGATCTTAATAGAAATTTTTAATTAAAACCTAGAAAAACATTTCATTTAAATCCATGCTATTAATTAGTGGCAACCATAATCTCAAATTTAATTGAAAGAGCAAATCTTTTTTCCACCCAATTAAAATTCAAGCCAGCAAGTAATTGTAACCATATGTTCAACTTTAAATGATAAAACCCATTTAGCAAAATTATATACATTAGTTTTATTATTATGTTATGTAGTATATCATGTAATAACTATATTATTTTTTTGACTTCATATTTCTTTTTTACTTTATTTATATTGTGTGATAGAAAAAATGCTGCTCAGACTAAAAGGAAAATTTTATAAAATGGTGGTAAGGCCTGTAATGCAAAAGCTTAAGACAAAGTTAAGTGTTGCGGATATGAGAATGCTTAGGTGGATGAGTAGTTTGACACTTAGGGTCTGTTTGGGGAAGCTGCTGTTGTTTGAAGAAACAATTGTGAAACTGCTTTAGAAGAAACAAATTTTCAAAAAGCTACGGTGGCTATTACAATTTTTTTTTTTCTTCAAAAAGTCATACCGCAGTTTTTTGACAACCACTGCACTTTAATAGCTCAGGTTGAAAAAACAGTTTTCTACCACAGAAATTTTAAAAAAACAACACGAAAGCAATTCCTCAAACGGAACTGTGGAGGCGGTTTGAAAAACAAAACAAACAAAAAGTTGTTCCAAACTGATCCTTAGAGACAAAATGCGAAATGAATATATCCGTGATAGTGTCGATGTAGCTCCAGTGGCTCAAAATTAGAGTTTTATCTTAGATGTTTTGGTCATATTAAACGTCGGACATTTGATGATTATGTTAGGAGTGTAGATATTTTAGGTTCGACTTATGTTAAGAAAGGCAGAGGTAGACCTAAAAAGACTTGGGCATATTGTATAAAAATGATTTTAACCTATTCTAATTAAATGAAAATATGACACTCAATAAGACGCATTGCAGAAAAATGATTCATGTGGCGGACCCCACTTAGTGGGATAAAAGCTTGTTATTATTGTTATTGTCTATATTTCTTTTTTACTCTAAATTAAAGAAAAATACGCGTTGCTACTCCAGCCACACAATTCCAAAGTATTTATATAAATGAACTTTTTTTCTTAAAGAACATTTATAAATATTATTTTTAATTACTAATACACAATAATAATTATTATAGAAGCATATTGCAACTATTTTTTATATCATCGAGATATTTAACTTGAGTACTTATATTTGGTGCACAGGCATAATAAGTTTGTGTTAGGAAGGCTTTTGGGTCTTTGAGGCTCGAATTATTATTAATTAAATGAATAAAATTATTTGCGACCAATTAAGTATTTAAAAAATCTTATGTATATAAATCATTTCAAAATGTGTGTAGTTTTCTTCATTCGCCACAGCTAAATTTTGGTATTAGAGCTATTTTTAAGGTTATCTCGGACTAAAACTCACTGCTATCACGTCTCCAACTCGACTGCCTATATAGCATTAGTTCATGCTCGACTTTTGCTCTCACATTGGGTGGTGAAATACAAATCATTTTCTTAGTAGTTCAAAGATATGCAAACACTTAATAGCTTATCACATCCACAACACATTTACAGATTTACTGCACACTTATGTCTGCACATCCTACATCGACCTGGACTTCTTTTCAGTTTTTACTGCTTTCTCCTTGCGAACTTGTACTAACATTGTTTAATGTTTGCCTTATATTATAGTCTATTTCTATAATTATGAATCCATTATCCCACGCCCACTTGCGCTTCTTGTCAGTCTTGCCTGTTTTCTCATTGCAAACCTCTACTAACATTGTTTAATGTTTGCCTTATATATAGTACTATTTCTCTAGCTATGAATCCATTATACCACGCCCACTTGCGCTTCTTGTCAGTCTTGCCTGCTTTCTCATTGCAAACTTATACTAAAATTGTTTAATGTTTGCCCTATATTACCAGTCCTTTTCTATAATTATGAGTCCATGATGAATTAAGGGAATTATTATTGATCGATAAGATGAAATAATTTGCAGTCAATTGAATGTTTCCTGAATACTAGTTGTCTACATTGATTAGTCGTAATAGTTAAGTTTTAACCTTACCTCTCTCAAAATTTTGTATCATAGTTGTTTTCCAAGTTGCAATGAACACCCAACCCATCGCCCATTTGGTCAATCTTACCTCTCTTTCTAGCATCAACTTGGTCATAAATTTCGGTTTCACTTTGCATGATCAAAGAAGTCTCACCCTTCTGCTAATTCATAAACTTGAAATCCAATGTATTGCTAATCACTCTTGTATCCGCACCATATGCACTGCTTACCTGCGTGTATGCATTGCACAGTAACATGTACCTTTTGCCAATCTCACAAGCAATCTTCCGACAAACTATTGCCAACCATTGACACGCCTACATGCAAATCTTCATGTCTGCACATCTTGACTTAACAAACTTATCACTTTCTAGTTCTCTTAATATATTAAATTAACAATCTGTCAAATCTCCTCCCTCGAGCATGACATCCCATCACAAATCTTGATTGCTCGAACATCCTTCATCGGCTTGCATTCCACTCTTGTAGCGCCACTTGCCTACAGCTTTCATTATTTACTTCACACTTGCTGTAACCATTGCTTTCCACATTATTGCTTAACCACATTTTGGCTTTGCGTCATGGCTTATATTCAAGATTCAACAATGAATCCATCCATTGCAGTAGCTTTTCTTCGAAACTTCCTATGGCTCTTTTTTTTCATAGAAATATTTTTTAGATCCTCTGACTGTCATTGCAATCATCCGCAATGTCACTTGGTTCCATCATCAGCCACCATCAGCAACCTTTGTACCTACTATATAACTGTAGGGAGACATCTAACTTCAGGAAGATGGCAACTTTTTGACATTTGACCCTACTGCAATTAAGGATCCGTTTGGGGCAAACTGTTGCGCAGAAACTGCCACGGAGAAACTGACATTCTGTTTGTTTTTTTGTAGTTTTGAAATAGCCGTGTTGTAGCTGTTTCTAAACAAATAACTTTTCTGCTCCTGTATTATAGTGTCGTGCATAATAAAACTGTTCATACTAGCACATTTCATACTTGAAAACAAACATCTAGTTGAAACGTTACAAAATAAAAGCAAACAACTTACATAACTGTGAGTAACACGATAATTAAAATTAGAAAAAAAGGGCTATCAAAATAATAATTAATAAAATGATAATATTATTTTTAAAATGTACTTAGTTTATATCACGAGATAAGCCGTCATCCAAAAAAATTCACTACCCGATTAATATCAGCTGTTGATTCCTCCAACACATCTTCCCACTTAATGAACTCAAAACTTTTTTGTCTTCTCCTCGGACAATTGTTCAACTGTCTCCATAGCTATGTGGTTGTCGCGAAGTAGGGAGCATAGTAGCCCACAGTAACAGTACAATACTCTGGATGTACCGGAAGTCCTCGTGCTCATCTTTTTTAAATGTTTAAAACAACAAAATACAAATTCTTAGATGCAATATTGACGAAAAAAATATTATTATTAACCAATACAAGTTTGATTAAACTTAGAGGTTTTATAGAACATGACATTAATCAACGAATCTATCACGACAAAAAGGCACTAGATCTTTAAAAAATAGTGTTCTTGGTTGCCTTCAAATCACGTAATACTGAACTCGTATATGTTACAAATATATATCACCAGATAAAAAGCCATCTAGAAGAATCAAAAAAAAAAAAAGACCATAACACTGAAAAAAGAGAACTTAGTTGCTTTTATTGGGATTTCATATGTGAAGTGAACCAATAACGACGTGTTTGTCATCCAGAAGAATTCTGAAGGTCGAATGTTTCATCATTGACATCCAAAAAACATAAAAATAAACATGCATGAAATATTTATATAACATATTATATCCAAGGTTGTCTCTTCGTCTATCCAAGTTGGGGATAATACATGCAAAAGTGCGAGAAATAAAATTGAGATTTAAAATATAGATGATTGGACAAAACATCGATACAAGAAATGATAAAAGTTTTCACCACCCATTACAAATAAAGTATCAATAAAAAAAATACGATTGGTCCATTTAGCAACAATCGAAGGCATCTGTAATCCACTCTCTCAACTCTATCATTTCCCTAGCACTTTCCCCATCCTGGGTGCAACTCTCAGTTAATTCAATTTTTGGAAGTGATAAAAGAATGCCCTCGACGATATTCAAATGCTTCAGTTGAGACATGTAAATGATCTTCACAGTCTTTACAACCAATATAGTTGTAGAGAGTCATTGTAGCCACTACAATCTGTACTTGCTTAAGAAATGGATATGTCGACATATCCTTTAGTACGACTCATTTTTTCTTTCACACATCAAATATTATTTCAATGGCACTGCATAAGGACGAGTGTTTTGTTAAACATTGTTTTCCTGTATCGAGCAAAATAGTTGGATCCTTCAAAATTAGGAATGTGATAATTGATATCCGAAAATGACTTAAAAAATCCTCTTTGTAAGTGGTGTCCAACTTCGACCAAATAATATTTATCTGGTACAAATACATCAATTAGTATTGCACTGAAAAATATCTAATTAGGATTAACGGTCGAGCAAATGTGGGGGAGGTTGAGGAAAGTTGTGCTTTCGAGTTCTTGTGGCATATTTGAATATACGACTGTCGTGTACACTGTCTTTTGAACCAGTCATAATAAAAGTAAAACACATATTGAATTCACTTATAGATATTACAGTGTTGGTGATCCACACTGCCTAATGAATGCGACATTTTCATTATTCGATACATGTGCATCCACGTGTGTTCCATCGCTCGCTTCAATATTATTCTAAAAAATTGAAGAAGGGTGTGTAAATTATTGTATTCATTTGAGTTCTGAATATAATGAATAAAAATAATTACTTTTAAATATGACATATCGCTTGTCATGTGCAATCTCTATGGGAGTACTCTCAAATGTTGGGTCATCTGACTTGATAATTTTCGATGTTAAACTAATAAGAGCATTCAACCTAACTGAAAATTATCTGCTGATTGCCTCCGATGAGTGCTGAAATCGTTCCATTGCTCCTCTCATAGATTCATTATGTGATAAAATGTAGAGGGTTATTGCTAACACCTCTCCAGAAGTCATCCTGGATGAGCCATTAAATCCATGAATGCATACTGAATATGTTGTGGATTCTTATCGGGTATCTTACAAGTAACTCCCCTACCCATTTATCACCAATGTAAGATGATATCATGAAAGGAGACTGATCTACATATAAGTTATAGTACTCATACATCAAACACATCGCAACTGCAATTCTCATTCCGTAGCTCTCTTTTTGTGAATCCATGTTAGACAAGTATTATGTTTAAGTAACACATAAGAATCACCGAATTAGGTAATATCACAACATTCTCCAGTCAAGCAACATTTATAAATGAACTTAGAAAAACAAATAATAAAGTGCACGATGGAAAAACAAATAAACAAAATAACAGTAATAGTGTTCCAAAGAAAAATAACAATCCAAAGCAAATGCCAAATTATCTTAATAGAAAACAAATACAAATAGTCAAACGAGAAATAAAGGATTTCAAGCGTTCTTGATGTGATAAATATAACGTAAATAATTGACACTACAATTAAGTGTCATTGTCATAAAGAACTCTCCACGGGTCGGTTCTTTTAGCAACTTCATGGAGAATAAATATAACGGCATGTCTTCATAAATTTTTGGAGTTATTTTCAGAATATACATAACTTGTTGGGTGAAAGTTGCTTGTGATGTCTCAGGGTCATTGGTGCATGAAGCCACCAATTGTGAAATTTGACTTCTAATAAAAATAATTTTTTTTTCTTATTCTCCATTGGCGGGCGTTTTGATTGACTAGTGGATTTAATTTCATTGAAGTTCGGGCTAGAGCCTTCGCTGGAGTCAATTGTTTGTTCGACATTGAAGTTCTCAGCTATGCCAACAAACCCTCGCTCAATAGGGGCCATGCATGATTGCCCATTGTCATGATTCCACCAAACATTTAGTCCAACTTCTCTTGTAGCTCAGGGAATGCCATTGTATTTAAATTTTTTTGCAATTAACACTACTTGCAACATAATGGGACAAGGATATATTGTTATATTTCAGGAAAAAAAAAATATATTATGTAGGTTTATTCTATTTTCACCTTCATTCTCTCATCCCACCATTCTTCCGATGCATTAATTGCCCGCTTTATAGGATCCCAACTGAAGCCCGTGGATCAACATTTTAATTCCTTTCGAATTTTTCAATCTTTTTTTTAATTGATCCCACTTGTTTTTCAATTTCATCATATCGTATTCCTTTCCCGTAGTTTCCTTGAACATTTTCATAATAGGTTGTGGGTCTATTTCCCAGTTCCACCTCCTTAAGATTGTTACTAGCATAGAAAAAAGTTAAATAGCATAAATATTTGACACACAAAATAATGACCACAACTCAAATAAAAATAAAATTGTCATATTTTAATCACCACTGCTCCCACACAAACCACCACCAAATCCGCACCATACACCACCGTCTCCACACCACACCACCACCCTGCACAACACATCCACACACCACCACCCCCACACCATACACCATCTCCTCCACACCACATCCATACACCACACTGCCACCCCCACACCATACACCATCTCCTCCACACCACGTCCATACCCCACACTACCACCTCCACACCATCATCTCTGCACCACATTCATACACCACACTACAACCCCCACACCACACACTACCATCTCTACATCACATTCATACACCACATTACAACCCCCACACCACATACCACCACCACACCAAACATAGCCTTCCTAACCACACACACCAACACCTCAGCACCACGCACCACAACGCCCACACCATAGATCACCACTTTCACACCACACAACAACACCTCAACACAACACACCTTCACACTATGCACCACATCCACACACCATACAATCACCCCCACACGACACTTCCACACCACTCAAACTCCACACCAACCAAAGAGTGACATCAGATTTTGAAAGCCCAAGAGACTCTAAAATCAAAATACAAATAAGAAAGATAGCTCACCATGTCACCTGAGCTTCTTAACTATGGAGTCCAATAACCATGAGATATACACCGCCAAATATACCATTTTTCATCCATGAAATCAAAGTGCATAACATTGCTATTACACAACAACATACAAAAAAATATACACAACATACAAAACAACAAAATATACCACCCTTCCTGCATTCTTCATGAAAGCAAAATAAACACAACACCGAAAACATTGCTGTTAACAACTGCTAAACCACCTTGCAACTATTTTACAAATTCTTACTCAAACATCATAATTCATGATAAATTACCAATTCATATTTGTGATATGCACATCACCCAAAACGTTGCTGTTAACAAATGCTACACCTTCTACTCAAAAATCAAAATTCATGATAAATTCACAATCCATATTCATAGCATACATAACACCCGAAGCATTGCTGTTAACGAATCCACCACCAACTATCATCCGTTTCTCAAATTCTCAATCAATATCAAAATTTTTGATAAAATCCCAATTGATATTAATAAAATACACAGCAGCCGAAAAATTGCTATTAAAAAATCCAACACCAAATTGCATGCATTGCTCAAATTCGCACTCAAATATTAAAACAATACTGGGTAGAGCAAAACACAAATCAACCTTTGGGGCGATAGATATGTAATTATACTAATAAATCAAAACCAACATAACTGAATCGATGCTCTGTATTTATCAAACAAAGACCACCAACTGAACATGCCAAAACCAATTGAACTCACAAGACACAAATAAAAAATGGGGTTGTAGCCCACCGAAAATAGAGAAAAAAGGATGCCACTGGTGCTATGTATGTAAAATTCTCCAAAATGAAATTCTCTGTGCAAACCATACGACTAAGGCTCTGTTTGACGCAGCTACAACTGCGCTGCCCCAGGAAGCTGACGTGGGGAAGCTGCTGCGGAGAAACTAGTTGGTTGTTTGTTGCAGCTGTGTGAAAACAACTGTGGGACAGTTGTTTCTAGAAAAATGACAATTCTGGCTCTGTTTAGTTAAACTGTTTGGAACAGAACAATGACAGTCTTATATATGATACAACAAAGCAGAAATTCACTTTACGAGCTAAAAATATGAAAAATAGACTTCTACAATTTTTAGCCAATCTCAGAAGCCATGAATTTGATACTTTTAAGGAAAAAAAATTAAAATAAAAACAATCAAGAATTACAAATATTCAACTCACGTCACAGTGAGTATCAAAAGAATTCTGTGCTATGTATGTAAATGCCCAATACAAGAGAATAAACGAATTCAAATTTGAAAAATATGCTTTCAATTCCTGCAAAATTATCAAATAAAAACTTCTTTTCTCTTTACTTGTAATCTCACTGAGAAAAAGAGTGAGAGGGAGAGAGTTGCTTTATATACAGCCATTACAAGATGATAAGCTACAACAAACTTTATGCCTATGTTGAAACTTTCATTTATAATGTCATTAACATAACTATGAGAATTGCTTCCAATCGAAGAGTCACATATCTAGAGAACATACGAAGCACATCACATTGACTAACTTTATGGATAACCTCATTATCAATAAAAACATAAATAAACTCAGTGGGATTTGGATACACCTTGTAACAACAAAACAAAAGAGAAATGCACCACCATGGCGTTCAACAATATATATTGTACATATATACCACGAAAAATGCATTTGCATAGGTTTAAGAAAATTTCAATTGAGTTTCTCTTTATGCATATTAAATTTATGCAAAACTTCTCAACATATCTTAGTAAAGCAATACCAAAAGTAGATATCAATCAAACTCATATTAACAATAGCAATATCTTCATAAAACAAAAGAGCTTACCTGTAAAATTCTCAGAAACAAATGCACATGATGCATCTCTGCAGCCAAAGCAACATAACATTAAATCGAAAACCTGCAGTAAGGTTTAAGAATTACCGGTCGGTCAGACTTTCAGATAGAGGTGGAACGGAGGAGAACAACAACCATGAAAACAATAAATGCCGATCTGATGAGCGAAAGAAATAGCCTTCGCTACAGCTCCAATCTTCGGTGCGTCTCCTCCTCCCTATGACTCGCGAGTTGAGATTTATCATGCGAATTATTGAGATTTTTCGCTTCTCTGCTGTCTGATTTTTTGCAGTGTGGAGTCAATGCATATTTGCATAAATGACTTGCAAGTCCACTCTTTCTTCTCTAAGAAAATTAAAAAAGAAAAAAGGTTTAGAATAGGAACACTGAGGGGGAGGAGATCTGCTTCGATCAACTCTTTCTTCTTTTCGTGGTTTCTCCCATCCAAGCGGCGGAAGACGAGCAGAGTGAATGTACTTCCTTGGTTTCTCTTTTTAAGGGCAGCAACAACTTCTCTGCCATTAAGGAAGTCGAAGATCGGCAGGGAAGAGATGAATAGAAAATGTGAAGGCGGGGAGAATAAGATCGGGAGAAGGCATGCGTGTCAAAGTAAGAAGGAAAGCACCCAATAAAAGCGAACCGCAGGAAGGATCCCGTGGCCCGCGTTCTGCTGCGCGTAGGGGCCGCCACGATCGAATCTCCGCCCCAAACGGCAGAGATTCGCGGGGGGACGTCGTGCCGCGCGAAGAAATTCCCCCCAAACGGTCCCTAATAAAGCAATTTAACGAAGAAGATATGAGGGGGAGGATACTAAAGGAATTAGGAAGCAAACGCCAACAAAAACCTAGTCACTGGTGTCTGCGAACGCAGAAAAAGAGTAGAATAAAAACCCTAGGCAGAGCGCTTGAGGGACGAGGCCGAGCGGTAGGGAGGGTACAGGAGTAATAGCAATCCATGTAATGCAGAAAAATTCAGGTCAGGATCGCGGTGCGTTTTATTGGTCTCGTTTAATTAAACGCGCCTGCGCTGCACGATCCAAACCATGGATACCGCGGGGGCTGGCCATGCCGCAGCGTCGCTGCGCCAAACAGGCCCTAAGGACAATCTACATTGATGTTAAAATATATTGCACATTTGTGGAAAATCTTGTAGCTTTGAGTGAAAAATTGATTAGTTAATATCCACTTGAACAATTCAATCGTAGTCCCCC
Organism: Phalaenopsis hybrid cultivar; assembly: GCA_002079205.1. Taxonomy (NCBI): domain Eukaryota; kingdom Viridiplantae; phylum Streptophyta; class Magnoliopsida; order Asparagales; family Orchidaceae; genus Phalaenopsis; species Phalaenopsis hybrid cultivar. The sequence continues at coordinate 21,840 of JXCR01006448.1, forward strand.
ACCTTATCCTACTTGGTGAGAACTACATACGAGTGTATTAAGTGCTTGTTCAAATATTATTCCGGTTGCTGCTATATGTTCTTGAATTGAGTTGTTTTTCTGTATTTAAAAAGGCATCAAACCTAGTCTTTAAACTAGAAGACAATGAATCATTTTACATTGATATCTACTCATATTTGCTCAGATAATTATGCTTACATTAAATTTAGATATTCTGTTAGGTTTCATTTATGTATTGTATTATTAATGATTACAATTATGTTAATCCAAAATAAGTCCAAATAATATTGATGGGCATCTTGCTCAAAATAATCAATTTAAAGATCAATTACCATTATCCTCTTTGATAATAATGGAGGAGTCGCATCTTTAGAAACTAAGTTAGACAAAGATTTGATGTAATAGCTTTGAAACAAATGATGGGAAATCTATCTGCACAAATAGGAATCAATGGAGCATGTATTAGTAGATCAATTGCTATGCCATAAAATCTTCCAGCTGATGCTAGAATTGACTCTATAATTATTGATGGTCTATTTGAGGATTTAGACTAGACAACACAACCCACTTATTTTTACTCCTAATTATATTTTAGCTCAAAATCATCCCAACCAAGGATAAGAATGGCCTCTCTCGGAGCACCTTTCTCGACTTTTGTATTGAAGATCTTTATGATCCTACTCGACAAAGGATCAAGGCCGACCCCCGTCTTCATGACCTCTTGGGGAGCTGCCTCCAACTCTATCTGTGGGAGATGAAGAACTTTTAAGGCATGATTATTTGTTGCTTCATTGTACTAGACGCCTTGTTGAGGTCCTGTTAAATTGGAGATAAGGTTCTCAGTTAATCATTTATTATCTTAATTAATTTGTGGTGCTTGTATCAAGACGTGTGGTTTTTGTGGATGATTAATAGTTGACTATTAGGTTTATGAATTGCCTTGGTACTAACACAAAGTTAGAATTGTGTTTATATAATCTTGATAATGTTGAGGAAACCTATGACAAGGCTTTTGAATTAGAATAATTATTATAAATTTTTATCAAACTTTTCATCACTCACTGATTCTTTTAGGTCTTTAGCTACTTCCTCTTGGGTTGTCATTTCTAAATTTTAGCATACGTTCAAAACTACTCCTGCACATTCTAATGATCAAGGAATCACAAAAGTTGGATCATAGACACTTAGATGACTACTTGAATTTTAACCATCTGGACAAGAATTCGTTCTACTTTAGGAGAGTTAATGCAACGTTGGCCTTGCAATAGACCAAAATAATCTACAAAACTCAATGGTTATAGGTGAATTATTAGAAGTCAAATTGTGCCAAAAAAAGAATTGAACTGAGCCCAATTTCAAATATAGGTAGGCCTATTTATGTTTATGCTTGAATATTTTTAAGTTTTTTTGTTTCACTTTAGTTATTTTATAGTTTTAATCATCATCTTTTGGATAAGAAAATGTTTAAATCTGAATTTTGTTGTATTTGGTAGAATTAGATTGCATTTGGATGCCTAAATTCATCTTTGTAAACCATTTTTGTGATTTTTATTTTAATAGAGATCCATGACGAATATTTGAAGATTATTATTGTTTGAATGAATGAAATAATCATTTAGATCTTCAGTGTAGCTTGTTTGACACTGTTCTAGGACTCCTAGAAGGTGTTTAGGAAGTGAATTTAGAGTGAAGGTGGTTCTGGAATAACAATGGAATGATATGTATGTGAGGTCGACAATGTTTGGAAGGGGATAAGCGATGAAATCTGCTGATGGACAACATTATTGAGTTGTTTGGCGGTTATGTCTGCTTAAAACAGTGAGGAGGACGACGAAACGAGCGAGGAGGTTCACTACATGTTTCCGAGCAAGCTACAGGCACACCATTATGATAGGAAGAGGATACAACACTTTGAAGAACAAAAATTTATAGAAACATCTTCCAAAATACATAAAATTAAGCTAATATTTTAAAACAACCAAAATACCACCCGTATAAAAGTTTCCTAATAGAAATTAAACTAATTAGAAATAGAGAAACAAGAAAAAAAAATCAGAAGAGGAATTGCTATTAGAAGTTTCTTCTTCTCTAGAATTGCTAATAGGAACACACTGCATTATTTTCTCATGCTATTAGAAGTTTCTTCTTCTCTAGAAGGAATTGGATCTCACCGTTGGTTGTTTTTTCCTATCAAAAACCTCAAGGGGATTTCCCAAATTGTTGTTCACTTTTGACTGGTCACGTGTACTTGGGTGCGTTGCCGACCTGAATTGGAATTTATCACTTAGCTTACTCCATAGAGTCTTCCAACAATGGCTCGGAGACTCTTTAGCTCTATCAAATATGAGGAGTTGTTGATTACTTTCAGCGGTGCTTGCCTGTGTCTAGCATCAATATCTCGAATACATTGCTTTTTTAGACAATTAATGCTTCTCTTGTTGGTGCTTCTCTCAAGGGCTATAACAAAGATATGTTGAGTCTCCATATCCTCAAACATCTCAGATTCTTTCAAGGCAAGAGCACAAAATTTGCTTCTCATCTTTGGTGAAAGTGTATATATTCTTATAGCCATCATAATGCGTGACTTGATCATATTGCCAAAAGCATGATAATACTGTCTCATCACACTTGCTCTTGGAATTTATCTCCAATAGAAAACTCCATGAGTCATCTCCTATCAACGCTATCCGTCTTCAACTAAGTTAAGGAATATAGTTAGAAATGTTTCTAAGTGGCGAGGTTCAATTTATCCACCTTCTGTGGATATGCCACTTTTTTACAACTGTTCCAATTTATAATGAGGTTGCACACTTTTCTCTTCATGGTAAAATTAGTAGAAAATTGTTGTGGCAGAGCCAACATTGCTATCTCATGGGCACTCTCCGAAGGCCTTGTCAGTTTACTAGTATATCTCCTTCATCTTCAGGTAGCATAAACTCTTCTCCATTCTCCTCTTATGATTCTTGACTCTCTACCTCCTCCAATGTACCCTAGTTAGTGAAAAATATTACCCTTCTATTTGGACAATTATACACAATATGCCCAAAGTCGTGGCATTTTAAGCACTTCATGGCTGAGATAGATTGTGAATGTTGGTTGTCTCATTTTGTTCTCAACTATGAACTTATTTTTCCTTGAGTAGGTTGGCTTGGATGTTCCATTAAGTTTATTCTTGGTGCCTGATCCTAAGGTTCAATTCTGCTTGTAAAATGTTGCAGTCATGTGATGATCTCGCTGTTTTTTCACCTTTAAAGCTAGGGTCTATACATTGCTTAAAGATTAATGCGGCTGCAACTACACCAAATTACTAATAGACAACCTTAGTCTTCCAAGTTACCTCGCTAGTGTGTGTTCCTATTGTTTTTTTAACTCACACTTCAATATGAATTGATCAAATTCAGTTGTGTACTCTATAGAAGAATCTCCCCATTGTAGGTGGTAAAGTTTTATGAATATATCTTGTCAATAATAAGAGAAAATATATTTGCACTATATCTTCCTTTTAATGTTAGACCAGGTGGTGATATTACTCTTCCCTTCCTACTGTAGAATATGTTTCAGGTTTGTCCACCATAAATAATTGTTCTTTCTGAGCTTGATGACTGCCAATTTAACTTTCTCATCTCGGGGAATGTCTGCATTCTAAAAAATTTCTCCACTGTTTGGAGTCACTCAATGAACTCGTTCAAATCCATGTGACTTTCAAAATACAATAAGTCTATCTTCATTAAAAATCCAGGCTTCTCCTCCGATATCAAATTGTTGGGATAGTGGTGTTTCATCATTAGAAATTGGATGGTGGAAGAGATTTACTTCCTCTCGATCTAATGAATCACTGTTGTGCCTATGAGTGATCTCGCAAGGTTGTTTTCTCTCAAAGGCGCTAAGCCTTTGTTGTAGTGTAAGATTTCTCACTACATATCCTCCATGGTGATCTTAGGAACTACTCGTTGAGGTTTTCTCCTTAGAGTCTTGTCATATCGTTTTTCCAATAGAAGTTTTGACAAAGAAGGAAAATGTGGTTTAGGCTAGTGTTAGGGCTAGGGCTAGGGCTATGGCTAAGTGGGTGACATAGGAAAAAAAATTTTGTGGTTCAAGATTGGCCGAATGCTCAGGATTTTGATTGCAGGTATCAGATTGAATTTTTGGTGGAAGTTTGAAAGTTGAATTTCAAAAAATTTTGGTTTAAAGCTAGAAATTATTGTAGGAATGATTAGCGTATTGAAATCCTCTATATAAGAGACTTATTTGTCTTATTGTTTTCTCAATGTTATGTTGACTTGGGAAAGTCCTAGACAAACTGTGGAATATAAATGATTCTTTCTGCACACTCAAATTATCATTGTTGATTCTTTCTTGCGCTTCGGAGCTGGCCTTAAAAAGATATCTTCTTTCCATAATAATTGTTGGACTTGTAGAATCATTATTTCCCAACTCATAAAATATTCTTAACATCATATATGATTTTGGTAAGAGTAAACATGATCTATTGCGTCATTGTTTAAAGAATGATTGCTTTGTTTTTATCATAGTTGATGCAAGTTTGTGGACAAACAAAATATCTTATGAAAGTTCAGTTTGATTTAGTTTTCTTTTGTATCCTTTTTTTTGTGTAATTCCTAACCATCCTTCCCTGATTATAGTGATGACCTACCAACTTCATTTCAATGTATCTTAAGGGTGACTTGATAATTTAGTGAAGAGAGAGAATTGTGATTATATTTAGTGTTGGAGCTGCCGAAAATAAATAGTCAAATTCATAAGAACTTGCTCTAAATTGGAAAACATCAAGTAAGATTGTAGGCCACAACTCCTCTGCATAGATTTTGACTTGCTATTAGTCGTTGGTCAACTATATGATAATGAATTTATTGTTAGATCTTGTTTATTTTATGATAGTTGGCAACACTGCTTAAAATTGTGCAATATGACGCACATCTTGAGGCCCACCTCAGTGCAATTCCAAAGAAAAATACTTTGAGACGATGCCTCGAGCAACTTGGGCAAGATGTGTGCCTCACTAACGTGAGGCACACCTCAAGGCGCGTATAGTCTTAATTCCGCTATGGTGTCCGCTTCTCATGATTAGATTTTTTCCCCTATGTATTAGACAGCTTGAAAATGAACCAAAGCCACACTCTCATGCGTAAGAGCTCCCCCTAGTCAAGCTTCCTAGCATTGTTTGCTGCTGCCGTTGCCTACTTTTGTTATAGTCATTTGTTGCTTCTGCTGCCTTTGCCACCACTAGCTGCTGTTGCCTTTGCTGATGCCAACTGCTTTTGTTATAGTTGACGTACCCGTCGCTACTCTTATTACCACTGTTGCTTGTTGCTCTGACTTTTGATTATTTATTTTATTTAGATTTATGGATGTTATTATGTTGGATAATAAGAGTGAGAGAAGTCTATTGTATTAAATTTTTTTCTTGTCTTTAATATTTTATGTTACTTTCATTTCATATTTTATGTTAGTTTGATGACTTGACCAGTTAATGTTTATATTATATTTTTAGTTTGTGCAAGTTATTATATAATATTTTACAGCCCAAACAAATTCTTTTCTTACATAAACACAATTTATCGCTTTTTATCATGCTAGAATGTTAATATAAATACAAGTTATGATGCTGATGTATTATTTTTATTTAATTATTTTGACTACGTAAGCCACTCCCACGCGTAAGAGCTCCCCCTAGTCAAGCTTCCCACATCGCTGCCTGCTACTTGCTGCCTTATAGTCATTTATTGCTTCTATTTTCTTTGCCGCTACCAGTTGTTGCTGCTATTGTTGTTACCAGCTATTTCTGTTGTAGTTGGTGCAGCCGTCGACTACTGTTGTCGCCACTGTTGCTTGTTGCTCTGACTTCTGATTTTTTTATCATATTTAGATCTATGGATGTTATTATTTTGGATAATAAGAGTGAGAGAAGTCTACTATGTTAAAATTTTCTTGTTTTTGATATTTTATATTTTATGTTTGTTTGATGATTTGATCAAGTAATGTTTATATCATGTTTTTATTTTGTGCAAGTTGTTATATAATATTTTCAAGCCCAAACAATTTCTTTTTTTATATAAACGTAATTTTTCGCTTTTTACCCTACTAGAATGTTAATATAAATGTAAGTTATGATGCTGTCGCATTATTTTTATTTAATTATTTTGACTACTTAAAATTCAAATTTTAAGGCTTACGCCTAAGTTCGCTAATGGAAAATGCTTCAATGCCCGATTATGCTAATTTAAACATTGGTTGGCATTGCTCTAAATCATTACCTTAAGCACGAGGAGGGTGGGTGTGGAAGGCTTGGCTAGTGACTAAACTGGTTTGAAGATGTTTGATGCATTGGATGTCACTACAGGCATCATAATTTTTATTGTTCTCCCAAGTATTTTCCATTAACTCTACCAAAATTCTCATCGTTCACACCTATTAAACTTTGCATGTGAAATTAATTCTAGCTGACACGTTTATTTTAGCTATTTCAATTCTAGATTTGTTATTTAGCTTAGTTCTCTTCTTGTTCTTCTTACCATCCCAACGCTAGATTTGTTTTTTTTTTTTCAATATAACATGCAGCCCAACCACCAACACTCTAATTTCAAGATTTTTTTTTCTTTGATTACTGCCATTTCATGGTCACTCTCTTTTTTCACCGCAGATTCACCTCACCATTAAAGCCGTAAAGCAGAAAATTGAGATAATATATTTTTTTAATTAATGTCCATTTAAAAAAATGTCATGATTGTTTTCTAGGAATACCAAATATCCAAGCCTGCAGTTGTTCTAAATTTTTTCTGGATGTTTATGGTTTCTTATCTTAATGCTTTAGGAACTTGTAAGGAATGCCCGTTTTGAGCAAATTTGGAAAAGCAGAAGGGGTGATATTGATTCCTTGAGGCAGTTGTGCCATCTTTATGATGTTGTCCGAGTTGATGCCGAAGATGAAAAGCTGATGAAGAAGGAGGTGGAGTAAGCGTTTCTTCATGTAGCCATTCACTCTTTTCAAGTTTTGTATTGATTGCCTGACGAGCGCTGTGCAGACGTGTTTCTGTAGAAGATAATGCAATCTTGTGCAACTATCTTCCTTTATTAAGGGAGCACATTCCTTCAGCTGCTGAAGAGATTGAATCTGAAATAAAAGCCTATCTATCTGGAGAAGGTCGTCTCATTATTGTCATTTGATTTTGTAGTTACACTATCGCAAGATATATATATAGAACCATCCCATTAATTATGAATCTTTCTGCAGTTGCAGGTAGTGGTTCTGATTCAATTGCTGACCTTCCTACAGAAGGTTATTACTTTCTTTCTTCTCTTATTCTTGTTGTTATGAGCTATTATGGTTTTTTTCATTGTTTTTATTTTGTTCCTTCCAATAAACAGATGGATATGTATATGATTTGTACACTGTTGAGGATGATTTTACTGGAAATGATGAAGATATGTCAAGCGACTTTCCATTGTATGCATTTCTTATCATATTTTCAGATTTCTCTACCCCAACCTAGAGAGCTTAAAAAATTAACTGAATCAGTCCTCTCTTGATCTAGGGTGCAAGTAAACAATGAAAATGATTTTGATGGCATGCCTGATTCTGATAATGATTCTGAGGATTCAAATGGTTTGTTTGTTCATGCATGGATTGCATTATCTTTGTATTTTTTATTCTTTTTCCACATCAATGATCTCCTACTTGTGCTGCAGCTGAGGATCATCCAAACAATGATTACCCTGATGAGGAGTCATCAAACAAAGAAGATGAAGAGGTGGACCCTTTTGGTGATTTTGAATGCCCAAACTCAGATTGTGAAGATGAAGAAATGCTGAGAAACAAGGAAGAAGAGGAGGAATCCAGCGAAGGTGGAAAATATGTACACATTTTCAGTGATTCAGATTGCTCAGACTAGGGAGACAAAGCCATAGTGGTTCTGGGGAAGATGGTGATGTGGATATTGTTGATAAAATATTGGAATTTTTTAAGGGTTATGGTGCCTTACCCAATTAGAATTTTCTTGGTTTGGTCTGCTTCACTTTTGAAGATGGTTTTAACTGCATTCTTTTTGGATGACGCAGTCTCTGAAACATCAAATATCAGCTGGCCTAGGGAGTTTTTCTTTTGTCCTGAATTTTCAGCAAGGATTTCTAGTAGATTTCAGATGTCTGTGTTTGAGTACTACCAACTAAGAGGGCTTTGTTAACTATTTTTCCTAAATTCCTAGTTTATTGGTGAAATTATCATCATCGTATCCAAATTTTAAATGATATTTTGATTTATATCTCGTTACAATTTTATTACAGTAATCCTACCAAGATAACTCTTTTCTGCCATTGTCATATCTGCATTGAAACAGTACAGCAGCAGGTGAGTTTACACTTTTTGTTTATTGAGACCACACAATTCTAACATTTCCACTTCAGATGGCTAATTTGCACAATCAGCTGTAACTATCTTGTATAAATATGCCTTGTTCCTGGCAATTCAATTCAGGTATTTGATTCGAGTACAGAGGATGCCTGCAGTGTTCACCTGGTGCTAGACATGCCACATTGCCATGATTTCTTCTGCTTCAGGTCTCTCTCTCTCTCTCTCTCTCTCTCTCTCTCTTTATGTGTGTGCGTGTGTGTGTGTTTTCAAATCAATTCACTTGAACTGTTTTACAGCTTTTTGTTCAGTTCATCACTTTCCCCTGGTGTTCTACTTGTTTCATCTTGCAATTTTAAAGTATTTTTCATTTTAGGCTGATTTAGATATGGTTAAGGATTTAAGATAATGGGCATAGAAGTAAAATCAATTATTTTTGCAAAATTTATTTAAAATACAATTTAGGAACAACAAAAGTTATTTTTGATAATGACTACGGCGCAGGTAGTGCTCATCTGCTGCTAATTATATCCCGGTATTTTGCTGAATAGCATGTTCATATATATTCTTAAGCATTCGAATCTCTCTCAGAGATTCCTGTTCATATATTTTTCCAAGCATTCCAAACCAATCAATGGTCGCTTCTTTTCGAAAGCAAGCAAATTTAACCTAATTCTATTTTCAATAGTATAATGCACAAAATATTTAGGTATAGAAAAATATGTTTAACATGTGTTGAAAAGTTTCAACGAGATAAGAATTCATAGCATATGTAATATAAACTAAAAATAATATATTTGAATCGCTTGCAAAGTGATCTCATATGCATGTTCTAAATGTCTTTTGCTCCACAATCAATCATGAGTGAACCATTAATTTAAATAAAATGTAAAATGCACAAAATATTTAGGTATAGAAAAATATTTTTAACTTATGTTGAAAAGTTTCAACTAGATAAGAATTCTTAGCATATCTAATATAAACTAGAAATAATATATTTGAATCGCTTGCAAAGTGATCTCATCTGCATGTCCTAAATCTCTTTTGCACCACAATATAAGATCTAATCAATCATGAGTGAACCATTAATTTAAATAAAATGTAAAAAAATGTTCAAAACAAAATCAAATTAAACAAAAAAAAAATAATGATGAAGTAATATGTGTTTTCTATGATCTTAGCAATATATATGCACTGAACCATCAAACTACTACTTATATCAAGTCTATGACAGCTTGACTCTCTATCCAAGAGATTTGCATGCAATAGAAAAATTAAGACTTCTAAATGACAAAAGTTTTACTTAGAACTTTGAAAGAGTAAATAGAACCGTTTTGCTCAAATCAAAATTTATCATAATCGATAAGACTATCGCACAAATTCAAGTTGTCCATGGAGCTCCTTAAGACGAATAAAAAAGCAAGAAACATGACACATCCTCCGTTAAGAATTGATCAATAAGAACAGGAAGAGGAATCTTGTTTTATACTTGTAGTGTCTACTCTTCCTCGAGTTGGAAAGAAACAATGAACTAAAGTGATTGCATTCCCTGCTCTTCCTTGACTGCATTAGAGGAGGCTTCTCTTAGGAAACATAATATCTATATAATCGCACTCAGTTTAAAGTTCATACCCACCATTTCTTCATAAGCCAATGACAGAGAAGGAAAAGAGATTGACTAAAATGAGATGTTTTGGTTTTGACTTCCTTTAACACTGCAGGCTCTTCTCAGATTTAGCGTTCTTTTTTACGACGAAATTCCACAGCGTCCTGCTTCAGCTAAGGTTAGATGGTGTTGAGTTCGGACGAGAAGGCAACCAACATGTCGACACCAATTACCTTCAATCATGTCAATCTCATCATGTAAGTGGCACAACGAGCTTGTGAATATGTTGAAAAAGGTCGTCAGAACTGTATGCTGTCCAACCTTGGCCAGATCAGGACATCGTGGAGTTTTGTGGATAAAACAACATCACATCCATTTTTGTTGAACTAAGAATAGGAGCAAAACCTGTCGTGCCCAAAGGATTCTAAAACCAAACCATTCCATTCCAGAAAATGCCTTTTCCTTATCTTTCGTTTACTTCTAAGGAAATGACGGTTATGAGCTTTAAATTGAACGAGATTAGGGATAGATTGTGTTTCTTCAGGAAGCCTCCTCCAACACACCAATGGAAGAGCAGTCAGTGCAACAACTGTAGGTCATGGTTTTTTCCCAACTCAAGGAAGAACAGACATTGGAGGTACATGACATTAGTCCTTTTTTCTATCGATCAATTCTCCATGGAGGATGTGTCAATTTTCCTGCTTTCTGATTCGTCTTTAAGGAGCACCATAGACGAGTTGAATTGGTGCGACAATCTTCTTGATTGTGCTAAGTGGTGATTTGAGCAAAACGGTTCAATTTACTATTTGAAAGTTACGAGTAAAACTTTTATGTCGTTTAGATGTCTTTATTTTTCAATTGTATATAAATCACTTGTATAGAGAGTCAAGCTATCATCAAATTAAATTAGTGATTTTGATGGTTCAATGCATATATGTTGCTAAAATTTTACAAAACACATGTTACTTCATTATTGCATTTTTTTTTGTTTAATTTGGTTTTGTTTGAATTTTTTTTAAAACATTTTATTAATATTGATGGTTCATTCATGATTGATTGGATATTTATGTTGTGGTGCAGAAGACATTTATGATATGGAGATGAGATTACTTTGCAGGTAATCAATTATTTTATTTATAGTTTATATTAAATATGCTATGAATTCCCACCTAGTTGAAGGCTTTCAACATACGTTGAATGTATTCTTCTATAACTACAGCTTGTCCATCTCAGGTCAAGTTTGACCTAATTCATATTTTCGTAAGCATTCAAACCTCAGATTCTCATAGACTCTTAAATCCTATTTCATGAAAATTTGATATAGTTTGTAATAATTGAAAAAGAATGTTGAAAACGGTAAGTTGGGAAGTTTGTTCCCAAAGCTCCCCTCACTATCTTATGCTTTATCTTCCTCTTATTTAGTCACTTCTCATCTAAAAGAAAGGGGATATTTGTTTTCGTGATTAGGAGCCAGTAGACATTGTTCAGTACAAGATGTGGAAGCTAGAACCTAAGGGTTTTCCTTTATGTATTATTATTTCTCTATTCTTTCCCATTTATCCTCTGTGTACTTAATAATTTTTTCATGTCTTCGTTTATCCTTCCCAAAGTTTGATTTTTTTTGCCTGTTACCTCTCAAAATTGCCATTTAAGCAATGCCTTAGGCCTGTTGCTGAATATTTTTTGGAATGACTTAGTATATTTTTTAATTAGCCATTTTAGTGCAATTTAAAAATTAATTTTAATTACAATTTTTGTGTCTAAGGGAATTGTGCATAATTTTATGGTACTTAAAATGCTTATCAATTCATTAAGAATTATTTTATTCTGAAAAATTTGTATCAAGTTGAGTCTAAACCTAATCTTGATCCAACGTAGTCTTTCTCAAACATTAAACCCTTCAACATTGTTGTAACTTGATACTAATTCATAATATTAGTTTTTTTATTTGCGGAAATTAGGAAATGATGTGGTAAAGTGGAGAAAATTAACGAATTTGCCCAAAACATTCCCAAGGCAAGTTGATAGAAGTCATATGATTTTGTCACGCAGTTGACTAAATAACATAAAAATTAAATCAAATTTTAGTGTGTTAGGTAAACAATGTTGTTTGTATTATTGCAATTAGTTTTCTACTTGCATGAACATACTCACTTAAGCACACTTGCATGCCTTAGTTACACAATGTGGGTTTCTCCCGGGCTCTCCACTATATTGCCACTGCTGATGTGTGAGCTTCTAGAGATTATTTTGAAATGTGTAACCTGGTATTATAGTAACAAGTTCCTTGGTGTCCCAATTTGATGTAATTAGTTATTATATGATGGTTTCTATCATGTTGTAATGTGCAATGCTTGTTATTTTCTTCCTTCCAATCCATTACATACTCCTTTTATTGCTTTCTCTATAATTTTCATTAATAATCTAGATGCTTTATTTATTCAAGTAGGCTCATAATGCAAAAAATTATTATTTAAAATTAAAAATGGAAGCCCTTGAATTCTTCATACAAGTTGGCTAATTTTTTATGAAATTGTAAAAGCAATAAAAGTCCATTTTATAACCTAGAAGCCCTATGAAAGGCCATGTGGCGGGTTTTAATGTATAACCATTGTTAAGTGTAAGATGTATCTTTATGTAGGCTTGGATAATATGATAGTCATTATGTGCATAATAATTTGCATGTGGATGCCGGGCCTTCATGCACATAGGTCAAGATTATATGGTCGATCTGCTCATTATCAGCCCTTCTATCTTGAATTGCTTAATGATTGATACACCTATGGTTAGTTATGGTTAAACCCAATCTCAATAAGGGATAACCTTACGTACATCCAACCAATCAAAATTCTCCAAAATTATGTGAATTAGCTACTTATCATGAAGAACACATTATATAAACTATGGCAGAGAGAAGAAAGGGGAGAGTGAGAATCCTTGGTGTTTGAAGCTCTATTGTGTTTCCATGCACCTCTAACAACTTTTTCCACAACTTAGCACTCATCATGAGCGCCTAAAATCACCAAATATTATTAATGGCCTAAAGGAGCAGAGGCCTTTATCAAACCATCATATCCCATCTATCTAGTATACCATAAGCTAATTCCTATAGAGTGATAGCTCTTGTCACCTCACTAAATGTGAGGGTGCTGAATTATTGATGGCCCATGCACATAATACAAGATTATAAGATCAATTTCTTAATTATCAACTCTTTTGTCCTTTATTGCTTAGAGAATTAATATATCATAGATTTCAAACTCACATATTTGATTGTGCTATTAAGTCTTTTTGTGGCCATTTTTCTAATAGATGGAAAAACGACTACATGCATACCCTTTATTTTTACCATATTTAGAAGCACCTTCACCTTTTAGTCATTTACAACATTACAACTTCCTTTCGTCGTGAAATTTTAAGCCCCATTTTCTTATACATCATTGAACTAGGCATGCCTTAAGGTTTTAATCTTATTTTTGGTGTTAATCCCTTCAATTCTTTTTTTGTGATTGGCGTAGGATTAAAAGTCTTCTTGTGATCATATTGACCCAAAACTTCTATATGATTCTTGCCATCATGCAAAATAATAAGACCTTCGAACAATTCCCTTCATACTCCGTCTTGTTAACAAAACATTATTTGTGCTCTCTAAGAAAGTACTAAAATCCCTTTTATTATTTTATGCTTTCCGTGCACTCTTACTTTCACCCACCCCTTTGAGCCTAAACTTCATTGTAGTATTTGTTTCCTAGAACCCTCTTTTGTTTAATCAAATACAAGGTTACAAATAAACCAATTCGTTCAATTAAGCTTATTCACGATTATTGATATTTTGTATATAAATAAACAAGCTTAAATGGCTTGGTATCAGCTAAGCTCAAAAAGTGTTAAATGGTTACAAAATCATACTTAGACTTCTAATAATAAATAACTCAGAATTGTTTTGGACAATCCATCACAATATTAAGTCATACTTCAAATTTTTATAGTAAAATTTCAGCGTCATAATTAAAACGAAAAGACGTTTCATTCATAACATACCCAAACATGCATTGTTTATAAAAGCAACAAACACACGCAATAAACATGCGTTGTCTCGAATAAGAGAGTCATACATAATTATTCTTAGGGGCATTTACAAACATACCACCCAACTCCTATATATTAACATATCTAACAACAGACCTTTATTTATTTTTACATTTATGCCACTCAAATCTTTTATATAAAAAGTGAGTATGCCTTTTCATGGATAGGTAAGGTGGCATATATGTAAAAATTGAAGCTTAGGTGTTAAATATGTAAAATACACAGGAATTTTAGTGAAATGTGTATAAATCTTCCTTTATCATTATTGCAAACGCACACAAACGTTTAATCATGCCGGTCTTCGTTAATCTCATCAAGAATCACAATAAGAGCAACGACGAAGGCATAATCCACGTTTGGATAGATCGTCACTCCGAATGCATCTTTTCCCAAAACTATGTTCTTCACTGTGTATTCACGATGCATCTGCAATCACAATAATAACAATACTAATAAAATCATGAAAATTTAATTGTGAATAATACCATATCTTCTTAGTGATTCATACGATGATTTATATGAAAAAAAAAAAAAATACTACAACCTCATAGTTAGATTAAATTAACTTTAAAATTGAATATTTTGTTTAAATTTAGATCAGGATTCTTATGCATATAGACATTAAATGCAAAACACACAATTTTTACATATCTAACAACCAAACTTTGATTTTTAAATTTCTTCCTTTTTTTAATAGAGTAGATTAGTGCAAGTTTGAACTTGACTTACTCGAGCAAGAACGTTAGTGGAATCTCCAAGATAAATCAAACAGGATCTCTCGTGGAAGCTTCCTCTAATTTTGAAATCACATTGGCTTTCGGCTGTATTTGAAGCCAAGAACACATCCAGCTCTGTCCTAAACTGCAGGAGACCCGACTTCTTCACGCTGAATAAGAGGTCTGACGAGTTGGAGCTGTCCCCTCTAAAAACTTGCCATCGCCTGTGCATCGAAATCGCCTGTAAATCCACATCAATAAATCAGTGGAAGATTGAAGACATACATGCAACACAGTTCTTATGTATTTACATATCTTACACTTAAACTTTGGTTCTTTACATCCACACCACATTGCCTAACTTTCAGAAAATGTGATATGCTAAATCAATTTCATTAATGTCGCCAAAATTAAATCTTATTAGATTTGCAAACACTGATGTATTTTTAGAGTTGAAGATGAGTTCAGCCTTAAATTATTATTGTTATTATTACTAATTTATGCAAATTTAGTTGCTATTAAGCCTGACTACATATGTATAGGAAATAGGTAAGAATTCACTTGATATTACTTTTAATATTTTAGAGGATTTATGTACATACCATAATTTTTATGTATCAGCATACCTAAATCAAAGAATCATTATATTTACTTATGTAATACTTTATTTATTAAAATTCGCGATCATCCAAACTACCTAATTTTGAAAAATTAAGAAAATCATACGATTCAAAATCTTAATTCTCTGACAACCAGAACCATTCATTTAGAAATGGCCGCATATAATTGATGAATATGATGCCTTTTATAAACTTCAATGATGACGAATGTATTCTTAATCAATTTTGATCAAGAGTCTAGACAGAAATCATAGTCTGAATGAAAATCAATCTCTTACTATCATATAGTAAACAAGCTAGGAATATGATTTGGTTAACTATTAAGGATGCTTAATTATATATCAAACATGAAAACCAACTAATGGTGTGTTATTAAGATCCAAATAAGTCAATCTGAGCGAACATGAAAAAGGGGGTAAATGATTGTGGAATCGGCAGAGTAGAAGAAGAAGAAGAAAAATCTAAAGAACAAGAACAATCGAAAATCAAACGGCGAGATATAAATCAATCAAATCCAGAGAAGCCATCAAAACAGATCCTCCCGATCCGAAAACAGAATCGGTTGATTCATACCTTCTGCTGCATAGACAGAATGGGATTTCCAGCGGCATCGAGGAGGACGCGGTGATCGCGGAGACTGAGAAACTTTCCCTTCACTTTGAACACGATGTTTCCATTGACGTCCGTCACGACGTAAGCGCCGTCGGTTATCTTGATCGACTTCTCCGTCACCGTCAGATCCAACGTGTAAGGAGCGCAGAATTGCTCTCCGACGACCGCTACTCTGCTCGCCGGACCCGAAGGCGGCGCCGGTGCCGGAGGTGGGTAGAATGGAGTCGCCATCAAGCTACGATTTGAAAAGAGTATGCGACTAAGAATACGAGGAGGGTAGAATGGGTTAGGTTGCTGGGAAGTGAGGATTAGGATCAGCTTGGCTTTGGATTTATATAGCCGAAGAATACCGCGTGAGATTTTCNCCGCCATCAAGCTACGATTTGCTAAGAGTATGCGAGCAAGACGGGTTAGGCTGCTGGGAAGTGAGGATTAGGATCAGCTTGGCTTTGGATTTATATAGCCGAAGAATACCGCGTGAGATTTTAATGTAGTGGGTTGTACGGATCATTCGTGTCAGCTCGCGTCTGTCGGGTCATTCTGACACGATACTGAACACGGCTCAATCTAATCGAATATATGAACCGTGCGTTTGGTACTTCGGGTGTATTTAGAGCAGCTTGTGCCTGAAATATGGCCCACGGGTCTACCGCAGGGTCAACCAACGGCCTACGTTTAGTGTAAAAATGAAATCTCATTTTCTGATAAGCGGGCAAAACAAAATCCAAACTGTACCGCAGCGTTTTTAAAAATGCTCCTGTACTTATAAGCTGCCTCCAAGCGGTTGCGGAACAATTGCTAATTGTTTATCAAATTTTCCAGTTAATTTTTATTTTTAATAATATTTGGCGTTGCGGATCAATTGCTCTCTTGTTTCAGCTCCGCGTTCTGTGCGTACTTCCCCTCTTTTATTTTATTTTATTTTTATTTTCTTTTCTTAAGGGTATTTACATACGTCATACATAATTCTTATGTATTTACATATCTAACACCTACACTTTTATATTTACATACACCACCTAAGCTTTAACATCAAATGCATTATAAATGTAAATATTAAATGTTTGGCGTTGGATGTATAGCTAATTGAATGTAAATTTATCTTCTCTTTTTTTTTTTTTTTAATTGAAGGATATCTAGCAGGTCAACGGGTCATCGACTCATAAGAAAATGTTCGTGTTATAGTGATTATTTTAAAGGGGCATGTGCCACACCTACTGACTCATGACTCGCCGACCTGCGACTCACTGACCAGCCTTCGACCTATGAACGGTTTTCATTGTGTATCTCTCGTTGCCACCGAGAGCCATCTATTACCAACAGCTACACAATAGTTTAGTTGATATTTTTCAAAATTTTATTTTATTTTTTATTATATTAATTATTTTCGGACATTAGGAGTTGAAATAGGAGACAATTGATGCGTTATTAACTAATTTAGCCACCAAACACAAATCTTGAGGCAATTTTTAGCAAAATATGTTTTGATTCAAATTAAAAGTCATCAAGAGCTTCGATTTCAACAAGTTTTAGTTAAATAAACCATCTCGACTAGACTAGCTCAATGATATCAAAATTTAAATCAATCCGAGCTGAATTAAGCCCAAATCAAGCCATTAGATCACTTTTAGAGTCTTTAAGTAGTGAATTAGAGGGTCAAATGAACTCCAGTTTTGACGTACCTGAAATCATATCGAGCATCTCTACAAAAAGAATCCAACGAATTTAAAATCGCCTGATTTTAAAGTAATTAAAGACATCAAACCATAAAAAAAACCCTTCTATAATCAAGTGAAATTAATGTGAATGGTATGATTGGGGGGTTAAGGGAGTTATTCAACAAATGATGAAATGCCCCACTCTTAAGAGTTATAAATATATCCACTCTTTTCACTTGAGAGGGAGAGGGTGAGGGATCTCTGTAACTGCTAGAGCTGTAACAAGAACTCGTCGTTCATGAACAAATCATGTCTAACTCGTTAAGTAGCTCGTGTTAGATTTATTTAGCAAACGAGTCAAATATAAACAATTTTTTTTGAGTCGATTTATAAATGAGCCGACCGCAAACAAATATTTATTTATATCATTTTTATATTATATTTAAAAAGATGCATATGACAGATATGGGTGGTATAAATGCAAAACTATAATTTAGGCTTTATACATGTAAATAAATAAGAACTTGGTACATATTTAAATGCCCAAAAGGAAAAATGAAAACATGTATGAACCCAATCCCATGTCACAGTAGAGCTCTCAGAAAAGTTCGTTGTTCATAAACAACTTATGTTTTGCTTATTAAGAAATTCGTGTTTGAATTGTTTGTAAGTAAGAACCCGGTCACGAACAAAAATAAATTTTAACGACTCGAACACGAATAAATATTGGGCTTGCTCGAACTCGACTTGCTTACATCCCAAGTAGCCACAAACCATTCTTAACCACACAGCCTGTCAACAACCACCGTTATACAACTCTCATGACAAGGTCTAAATTTTTGTCTTGCTCGTGTCTGTCATGTGGTGTGTGTCAATATCCCATTTCCTCATCTTTATCCTCCCGCCGAACGACCCTTCGTGCTCGTCCTCCTTCATTACAGCCGGGAAAATCCTCCAGCCCCTCGCCCCATGCCTAGCATGCGATTCTACAGCTCGAGGAGCATCCGTAAGCTGTTAATCATTCGCTTGGGCCTCTCATAAATGCAGAGACGCACGCCAGAAATTGACAAATGACCTCCATTTCTGAATTTCCAGAAGCTACAGAATTCGACATCACTTATGGGGTAAATTACGTTTGGATTCATTCCCAGTTACCTGAATCATATTATATATTAAGAAGTGACGGGCGCGCCAAGTCCACCATTGTGAGCCTGCATGGTGTTTGTGAGAATGCGTCAATGGAATTTGCATTTATGCCTAGGGGTTTTAATTGAAGATAGCGTGTATATAATGGCGGAGCAAATCTTGTAGATCTTAGTGCCTTCTGTTTTTGTTTTTTTAATGATTTGCAGTGTTAATAAACACTGCGGATTAAATACTTCGAAGGTTCCAGCATTTATTTGCTGGAATTTAGGGAAGTGAATGAATCAAAGAGTGAGTTAAAATCAAGTAAATGCTGCATTTTTTTTATTGAAAATTGATTGAACAAAAAGTGAAATTCTGTGCATTCGGTTGATGCTACATTCATCCCGCTGAAAACTAAACAGCCTCTTAATGATTCCTTAATTGCTTGATTATTAGTATCTCTGCCCTTGTTAATGGTTTTGCATCATAGAGAAGTAGGAGAGGAAAAGTTTAATTAAACATGCTTTTTAAGGAAATAGTCTTCACTGCTGAGAAACTTGGTTATACAAGTTGCCATCCACTTTAGAGGACAATATGCTGCCACTACGTTCTATATACTGAATTTTTCTGTAAAGTATCTGCTGCTTATGATTCACATTTTGTAGGCTGCAAATAAAATGGTGTTGAGTGTTCTGTTTCCATGCATATGGTGATGGTAAGCAGGAAAATGAGAAGTTGCAAATCAGCTCGTTTTCCTTACAAAGGAGGGTGGCAGGAAAACTTCAGTGAGTTGCTAGCAATAGAAGCTTTTAAGAGCAAAGAGGCAGAATTGCAAGACAAAACAACTAATGTCTTCTCTATTCTGCTGAGTTGCTTCCGAAGATATGAAATAAGTCCGAGCCCGTCTGCATACTCCTTTGTCATCAAGTATGTCGCACGTAGACGTCTCTTCTCCCAAATCCCTGCGATTCTGCACCACCTTGAGCATGAAGAGCAACTTGAAGTCCCAGAAAAAGTCTTTCTTGGTCTTATTCAGCATTATGGTAAAGCAAACATGCTTCAAGATGCTATGAACATTTTCTTCAGGATTCCTAAATTCAGATGCACGCCTTCTGTTCTTTCCTTAAATTCATTGCTCTCTATTCTTTGTAAGAAGAAGGAAGGCCTTGTTTTGATTCAAGATGTCTTGATGAAGACTCCAGAGATGAACATTCATCTCGAGGCTACCACATTTCACATACTAATAAGAGCTCTTTGCAAGATTGGAAAAGTTGGCTCTGCATTAGAGCTCTTGAAAGCGATGCACCTCGACGAGTCCTATCCTGAAGGAAAACTGTACTCCATGGTGCTTTCTTCGCTTTGTGAGCATGCTGGTGCCACAGACATACTTACTTTTTTAGAAGACATGAGAAATGCTGGGCACTTGCCTACTGCTCTAGAGTATAACAGTGTGATTGATGTTCTTGTGAAGGAAGGTAAAGTAAATCATGCCTATTCTCTATTGGAACATTTGAAATCGGAGGGAAAGAGGGCCGATGTTTTGAGCTATAACAGTGTACTCCATGGTTTTTGCATGGCAAATGACTACCACACTGTTGAGGAGCTGTTTGATGAAATTCTGGTTATTGGTCTTGTACCCAATATTTTTACCTTTAATGTCTATGTAAGTAGTCTTTGTCAGCAAGGTAAATTTGAAAGAGCACATAAAATGATCAGTTGTATGGATAAAATAGGATGCAAGCCAGACACAGAAACTTTCAACATTGTCCTTGCTGCGTATGTTAAAGCAGGTGCAAAGGAGAAAAGCGGAGATATAAAGAAAGAGATGCTTGCGAAGAGAATCCAATGGAACTCAAATACTTACAACATTCTGATTGATGGACTCCTTCATAGCTGTGAAGCAATTGAGGCTTATGAGCTTTTCATGGAAATGCTGGGAAATGGATTTGCTGCTCAGCCTTCAACTTGTAACGCTTTAGTTTGTAGCTTGTGTGAAATGCACAAATATAGTGAAGCTTTGCAAGTTTTAGAAAAACTATTGAGAAAGTCCATTTCTCCTGACGCTGTGCTTTGGGAAGCTCTGCTTTATCAATTCAGAGTGGATTGTGGAAGCAAGTCTGTTGATTTGGTGGCTATTGTAGGGGAGATGAAGCGGGATGGCATTGCAAAGCAAGTGGAGGGAGATTGCGCATCTCCACCATGACCAAATTGCCGCAGCTACAGAGTCGCTTCTGGAGGCTATGATCACAGCAGTAAATAAAGGAAGGCNCTAATAATCAAGCAATTAAGGAATCATTAAGAGGCTGTTTAGTTTTCAGCGGGATGAATGTAGCATCAACCGAATGCACAGAATTTCACTTTTTGTTCAATCAATTTTCAATAAAAAAAATGCAGCATTTACTTGATTTTAACTCACTCTTTGATTCATTCACTTCCCTAAATTCCAGCAAATAAATGCTGGAACCTTCGAAGTATTTAATCCGCAGTGTTTATTAACACTGCAAATCATTAAAAAAACAAAAACAGAAGGCACTAAGATCTACAAGATTTGCTCCGCCATTATATACACGCTATCTTCAATTAAAACCCCTAGGCATAAATGCAAATTCCATTGACGCATTCTCACAAACACCATGCAGGCTCACAATGGTGGACTTGGCGCGCCCGTCACTTCTTAATATATAATATGATTCAGGTAACTGGGAATGAATCCAAACGTAATTTACCCCATAAGTGATGTCGAATTCTGTAGCTTCTGGAAATTCAGAAATGGAGGTCATTTGTCAATTTCTGGCGTGCGTCTCTGCATTTATGAGAGGCCCAAGCGAATGATTAACAGCTTACGGATGCTCCTCGAGCTGTAGAATCGCATGCTAGGCATGGGGCGAGGGGCTGGAGGATTTTCCCGGCTGTAATGAAGGAGGACGAGCACGAAGGGTCGTTCGGCGGGAGGATAAAGATGAGGAAATGGGATATTGACACACACCACATGACAGACACGAGCAAGACAAAAATTTAGACCTTGTCATGAGAGTTGTATAACGGTGGTTGTTGACAGGCTGTGTGGTTAAGAATGGTTTGTGGCTACTTGGGATGTAAGCAAGTCGAGTTCGAGCAAGCCCAATATTTATTCGTGTTCGAGTCGTTAAAATTTATTTTTGTTCGTGACCGGGTTCTTACTTACAAACAATTCAAACACGAATTTCTTAATAAGCAAAACATAAGTTGTTTATGAACAACGAACTTTTCTGAGAGCTCTACTGTGACATGGGATTGGGTTCATACATGTTTTCATTTTTCCTTTTGGGCATTTAAATATGTACCAAGTTCTTATTTATTTACATGTATAAAGCCTAAATTATAGTTTTGCATTTATACCACCCATATCTGTCATATGCATCTTTTTAAATATAATATAAAAATGATATAAATAAATATTTGTTTGCGGTCGGCTCATTTATAAATCGACTCAAAAAAAATTGTTTATATTTGACTCGTTTGCTAAATAAATCTAACACGAGCTACTTAACGAGTTAGACATGATTTGTTCATGAACGACGAGTTCTTGTTACAGCTCTAGCAGTTACAGAGATCCCTCACCCTCTCCCTCTCAAGTGAAAAGAGTGGATATATTTATAACTCTTAAGAGTGGGGCATTTCATCATTTGTTGAATAACTCCCTTAACCCCCCAATCATACCATTCACATTAATTTCACTTGATTATAGAAGGGTTTTTTTTATGGTTTGATGTCTTTAATTACTTTAAAATCAGGCGATTTTAAATTCGTTGGATTCTTTTTGTAGAGATGCTCGATATGATTTCAGGTACGTCAAAACTGGAGTTCATTTGACCCTCTAATTCACTACTTAAAGACTCTAAAAGTGATCTAATGGCTTGATTTGGGCTTAATTCAGCTCGGATTGATTTAAATTTTGATATCATTGAGCTAGTCTAGTCGAGATGGTTTATTTAACTAAAACTTGTTGAAATCGAAGCTCTTGATGACTTTTAATTTGAATCAAAACATATTTTGCTAAAAATTGCCTCAAGATTTGTGTTTGGTGGCTAAATTAGTT
>JXCR01006449.1:0-18838 GCA_002079205.1 Phalaenopsis hybrid cultivar
TAGAAGTAGTATTGTAGTGATAATTGTAGGATATAATCAAAACCAAACCTTTATCGACCTTCTAAGCTAGGGAGTGTTATTCTATACTAGAACTTCTCTTGAAGGTCTTTGTGATTAATATCAATCTCCGTGGGATCGATATTTGGGGCTTAATCAGAAAGCCCTATATTACTTGATAATGATATGTATACTTGCATAGAATCCCTACAGATATAATTGAAATCTTACTTTGCTTGGAATCTTGTTTTTGGTGCCATTATGGGGGATTAAAATTCTCAAGTAATAGTGTCAACTTCATAAATCCTTACATACCAAAAAATATTGGGATCACCATGCCCCATGCATCCATGTATTAACCCACCTACTTTTGGCCCCATGGCCCTCTCTCACCAAATTTTCATGAAATTTAACCATGACCTCATGCATGTCTTGGATTCACGCATGGAACCATCCATTAGCATCATAAAGGTCATAAACACCAAATGTGGCAAAAGGAGGACATCATTTCACCTTCCAACAGAAAGGCTTAACAAAAACTTTAACACCACCAAATTCATATTCCCCATGCCAAATCAATCACCCAAACCCCTAGAAGTTGACCCATCAACTTCAGCCACCTTGGACTTGACCCCAAGCCATTTTTATGGGGTTGAACCCATGGTTAACCCAACCTAACCCAAACCCATTGGCCATTATGGAAAAATTGCAATTACCCATGCTTAGACCAAATTGACTTCAAATCTCCCCGATTTTGACCTCCCACAGTGTGGAGGTGACTTTTCCTGGTCATTCAGCCACCCTAGCCACCGAGAAACACCATAGCCGAGGGGGACCATGTAGCTAAACCCAAAAATTGGAACCCCCTGAGTTGGCTTAATCTAATTGGCCATTGGCCCTCTTCTTACCTCCACCTAAGCCAGCTTTTGCACCCACCGGCCAGCCCAATTGGAACCTCCTTCCTCCTCTATAAATAAGGCAACCCACACGGCCAAAGGGGAGAAGTGCAAAAACCTTAGGGAAACCCTGCAAAAATCATTCCAAACTTTATTTCCAGATCCCCTAAGCTCATTCCAATCCTTTTGAGCCCTTAATCTCCACTGCTCAGCCTTAATTTTGAGCTCAAAATCTAGAACATTTCACGACCTTCCCACCAAACTAAACCAAACTCCAAATTGACCTTTCTAAAAGCTTCCCAACACTCTAAAATCACTTTCCCAATTGAAGCCCCATCATCCCGAGCACCTCAACCTAGTCCATGACAAAGCCTGAGCCTCCTCTTGATCGAACTCCTACACAAATCCAACCACATCTCAAAAATTTAAGATTAGAGGATGCTTGTGGGATCAAGGCAAAGCTCAGAAACCAATCCAACTGAGGCTAAACATCATGGACAAAGGTATGGATCAAAATTCCTAATTTTGCTATTTGAATCTTTATGAAGCAAACTTGTATTTCATACTTATCTAGCCATATATATATATATGTTTGTCTCACTTAGATGAAGGTGTAGGAACAAACTTCACTTAATTTGGTTAAGTAACGAGCGAGATCTTAAGGTTAGAAAATGAGCGGTTCTCAGTCGTCCATTCGGGCGTGTATCAATCGGACGGCGGAGAAGGAGTCGGACGGGCGAATGAGCCATGAACAGCTGGTATGTGTGGCTATTGTGTAAAGCATAGCTGACTGCAGGACGACACGTAGTGCTTCGATGGCACCGAGGTTGACGTGGATATCGCGTGGATAAGAAGGAAATTAAGGGTATTTTTTATTTAAATAATTATAGAAACTTAAAAAATTCATAACTTGGTGTAGAAAATTGCTAAAAATAAAATAAAAATACTTCTGTGCTCAATGAATAGAGGAAACAATATGGACTAAAAATAAAAAATATTTGCTTAAGATTTATTTTTAAATTAATTAAATACTCTAAAATTTAATCAAATCATAAAAAATTAAATCTTAACCACAAAAATATGAAATTTGGAGGGTCTAATCCTCATATGCTTAGAGATGTCCTTGGATTTTTCTAAAGTCAGAGGACACCAATAACGTTGGAAACCCTAGTTTTTAATGTAAACCACCCTTATTTTGCTTATAATAATTATAAAAAATAAAATATAAGTTAGAAAATTAAAAAAAAATTGGTTTGGTATGTTCACTATGATCAGCGAAACTTAGAAAAAATCAAAATCAAAATTTAAAATTTTTGAACATATTTTCCTATTTTAAAATTAATAAAATTACCAAAAATAAGAAAAATATAAGATAACTCAAAATATCATCAAAATAATCCAAATTAAAGAAAATGACCTTAAAGAGTCCCTCTAAAAATTTCAGAGCCATCAAAATTATTTTTAATATAATGATGTATTTCTAAGTAAATAAGAATTTTAAAATAAAATAATTATATAAAATAAAATATAAATCAAAAAATTATGGAAAGTGGTTTTAAGTGTTCCTTAAAACCAGAGCTGCCTAAGAAAAATATAATTGAACTATAAAAATTATTTTTAGCCTATTTTCCTAATTAAATATTAATTAGAAATACCAAAATCACAAAAATGCCCAAAATGTGTCAAAATGCCATAAATCACTTCCTTATTGAAGAAAACAATATTTTTTTTTTTCTATAAACTTTTGGGATTATAAAATGTGTTTTAAGTAATTAAATGTATTTTATTGTATTTTTCACTTAAAAAATTATAAAAAATAGAAAATATAATATTAATTTCTCTAGGCTCTCTTAAGCCATAAAGATTAAAGAAAAATATAGAAAGTAATTTTCAAAATAAAATATATTTTCTATTCATTTATTCATTATAATTAACAAACAAAAATCATAATAATTGGAATATAATTCAAAAACAAAATCGTGAAAATTGGACTCAGTGGTTCTCTGACCTATGTGAACCTCCTTAAATTTTCTTAAGAATAGAGGGTATGTTTTAATTAAGTAAATGAATTAACTTTGAACATCCTTATTTTTGAATTAAAATAATTATAAAAAATAAAATAAAAATAAAGAAAATACAAAGTCTTCTCTAGTGTCTTAATTAATCCATTAGTAGCAATTCAACAAAGTTTCAAAATTTTTTAAATCATATTGAGAGAATTATGAAGTAAAGAACCTTAGCAGCAAAATAGTAGTTATGAAATTTTGAGCCCTAATTAAAAATTTAGATCAAACTAAAGAAAGAGTAATTTTGATCATAGTTTATCCCCTAGGATGATTGAAACAAAAAGGGATAAGAGGTAGAAACCAATTCACACTTTTCTCTACAAAAAAATAAAATTGCAATTAATCNCCATAAAATCCTAAAATCATCATAAGGCAGCCCCAGCCATAGTCAATAGCTCCCCAATCAAAGCAAACTCAACCACATGACAAAAAAATTGTATAACATTTTCTCTGAACTAACAAACAAAGATCAGAAATATTATATATTTGCAAAGTTCATAACTAAACTTTCACCATTATCTTGTGCCTCAACCCAGTTCCAACTGGCCCTAAAATTCAAAATAAAATATTCATGTGTAGATTCCAACGATGTAGCATGGAATGCAAAGCCCAAAATAGTATGAAATGCGCACCCAAAACGCCCAATCAAATATGTCAAAGCACAGAGAAGTTTAGATTCTGAAAATCTGGCTACGCAGAAGCAAAACTGAAAATAAAAGACAGAAAAGCTTCTTTTTGTGTTTCCAAAACAAAAAAAAGGATCAAAGAGATACATACACTCAATTCAAAGGCAAGAAGATAGAAGAGAAAATCCATTCCACCGGGATGTCACATAAACCCTACGACATTATGCTCGATGCAATCAGTTCTATGGAACGCAGTTCAACCCCATAGTTTGCTTCTCTAAGATTTTAGTAACGAGAAAGCGAGCTCCCAAACATCTCCTGAGCTGCTTTAAAAAACAGAAATCAGCATAAAAGTCGCCCCAAGTGCACTCTCATTCACACAAACTTTATTCAAGATGTATTTCAATTTGAAGTAAAAGTCAAGTTGAATTAAATTCATAATCTAATTCTATTAAAAAAATTTTAGTGCCAGCTCTAAATTGGGGTATATAGTAATTCCGACAAACTTGACAGGATATGGAAACATTATCCCAAATCTAAGCCCAATGTTTCTTTTATGCTTTTTTTTAAAATCAAATAACAAAAATACCACTTTGTTCTTCTATATTAACTTTTCTAACACCTAAATTTTAATTTTTACATACATTCCATTTTATTTAAAGAAGAAAGTGTGCATTTCACTCTTTTAAATTTTAAAATAGTAATGTTTTTATTTGATATGAAGGAATTGGGTGATAAATGTAAATATTAGGTTTTGATATGTAAATACATAAAAATTAGGTGGCTGTGTGTAAATGCCCTTAAATAAAAACAAAATATTTAATTTGCTAGAAAATAATTTACCAATATTTATTTTAATAATCATACACTTCAACAAAATACAAGGATTAGATATCATGCAACCTTTTTTCACTTCCAATTTCACCTTCCTTTGAATCATTACATAAATATAGCTTTAGGATTACCTCCGAGTGAACCAAACACCTTTACACCAGAGACTCGTCCAAGATTAAAAACCCCTAAATCAGAACATTATGCGTGGGCTTGGGATCACAAATAAAATTTGAAAAATTTACATACAAACCAAACAATTTTTATATATTTTTATATCTAACACCTAGGAGATTGATATTTATATTTAGAACACTTACGTATTAAAGGTGTATTTCAATTGTAAAAGGTTAACGATAGTGTTTCTTTTTTTATGTGATGTCAAAGTTTGATTTTAGCACAACTAAATATGAAAATTTGTGTGTTAATATGTAAATGCCCCTAAAAACTTTAGTGAATAATCATGATAACAATCAGAAAATTCATAGTTGATGAAAATTCCACTAATGATTATTACCACATGGGGAAAAATGCAAAATGATCTACTTTTCCTGACAAAAAAGATGCAACTGAGAAATAACAAGTATATCAAGCTAAGTAGAGTTCAAATAGTTCCAGAAAACCAATCTTCCTATTTTCAGAAAATATAGCCTTTGAAAAGACAGTTCAGTTTGTAAATTTCTACAGAAAAAAAGGGAAAGAATAACACATGATTAACTCAAACGTTCTCTACAAATCGGAACTCTAACATAGTCCAATGATGCCCAACCACACATGCAGAAAAACAAAGTAAGAACATCTGTAGCTATACAATACTTACTCTGATGAACCTTGGTGCGAAATGGAAGATACGATGACCGGTTAGTGTCCCGCAAGAACTTTGCAAGGATCAAGTTGTCCGCTGAAGTAGCTCGACAACACGGTTGACAGTTCCTGACGGCCCATCCATTCTTCCGATGGTTTGAGGTTGATTGGATTCTCAACAGCTGCGGAATCCAAGCATAGCATGAACTGGTAATCCTCATCACCAAAATCTGGGAGAGCCTTCGACTTCTTATCCCATGGGTTCCAAAGGGCTGCAGAGAGGAAAGAAACAAGGGAAATTTACATATGTAGCACAGAACTCTTGTGTATTTACATATCTCACACCTGAACTTTATTTTTTGCACCCGTGCATGAAAAGATGTATTTCACTTATAAAAAGTGATAATAATGCAATTTTTATATGACGTTAAAAATTTAAGTGCTATAAGTGTACATATGCAAGTTTAGGTGCGAGATATATAAAAAAATAAGAATTGTATGCTATGTATGTAAATGTTCAAAGAAATAAAATTGCACTGGGTGGAAAGGAAAAGCAGCAGGGCGTGTTAAGAGAAAGCAACCTACCAGCATCAGGCAGGCCTTCCTTTCTCAGAACAAGGGTCCTTTTCTTCTCATGGTCTATGATGGCTATCTTTCCCGGCGTGTTTAAATAAACTCTGTCAACCTGCTAAGGAAACACTTGTGAGATAGTAGGAGAAATTCACATATGTAGCACACAATTCATATTTATTTATATATATCACATCTAAACTTCCATATAGCACTTTGGTGGTTAAAACTTATGCATGAAGAGGTGTGTTTGACTTTTAAAAAGTGGTAACAGTGCTAGATTTGATTTGATATTGGAGATTTGAGTGCTAGGTGCGTAAATATGAAAGTTTAGGTGTGAGATATGTGAATACACAAGAATTGTGCGCTATGTATGTAAATGTCCCGAAGTAGAATATAGTTTAAGCTAGAAACATGTGAAAGCACCAGAAGCTGGGTTGTAAATCCTACGGTGAAGGAAAGAAGTCTATATTTCTTGTACCATGAAAGAAATTGAGTTTGACACGTATTGAGCAATACAACAATGGGTATTTATGGGCATGAGATGTAGGACATTTAAGAGTTTAGAGTTTCTAATATTAGGACTACCATAAAATTTAAATAAGATGCAACCAATTTATGGGACAAAAATGTAACTCTGGTGAAAGCAGATCAATAATTTCAAATAACTATTTATTATTTCGAAAATAAAAAAAATTAAAAACTAATTCTTGTGAAAGAAGCTTGGATTCAAAATAGAAATTACGATTAAAAACTACAAAAGAGAAGCAAGCAATTGAAATTTCATGCAGACAAATAAGCCAAGTTATAATTTAACAAAACAAGGCATGATGGTTATAATTTCGGTTATCTGGTAGTAATGAGTACAAAGCAGCAAACATGCTCGAGGAATGAGTATAATTACTGAAAAGTGAGTGTACTTTATACCTGAGAGAGAGCCACTTAACCATTAAAGAAGCTCATTAAAAATAACTCTTAAAATCATACAATTGCAAATATTAGCCCAAGATAAAGTTCAAAAGAAAGCCTATACCGTTAATTAGATCCACTTGACCAACAAGAATTAAGAACGTAGTAACATTACAGCTTCCTTTTCTTATAGCAAATTCTAATGGTAACACCAAATTGAAAAATGGATGAAAAGCATATTTTAATGAGGTATGATTTTACTTTGTAAGGGAAACGATCCCATAACAAAATGCATTGCATCTGCCATCATAAGTTTCCATGAAATTACAAGGAAGCCAATATATAGCCAATTAAAGTGGAAATGCATAAAACAATGAAGTATACAAACTAAAAGAAGCTAAAATATGCAAACCTCCCCATCAAACGTAATTGCATCTGCTTGTTCAGTGAACCTCTCTCTTTGCATAAGATTATCAAAATAGTCGAGCGTCTCCAATCCCTCAACTCGGACTTCACTGCCAAAGAAATCATGCACTAAAATATTTCACTGGGAAAAGAAATAATCTTTTCAAACTTCGAAGTAAAAATGAATGGGTCAATTAACACTATGAGCAAAGTCAGAGAGCAGACGTGGACAAATAAAACATTACCATATCCAGAGCTTTCTACATTCTTTTCATTATAAGAAACTACATAAAATAGACAATGAAAAACTAAACAACAGATTGATAGAGTTACTCTAATGGAAGAACTGGGCTAAAGTCCAAGTACCTGATGTCTGAAACAGAAAGGTAATTACGCAATCCAAGGGTGAATGTAAATTGTTTGCTGTCAGTATTCCTCACCCGAGGAATCAAAGTGAGCTTGCCTGGGCTCAATATAATTCGCAGCCGTAGCTCAAAGCTGCATTGCTCAAAGTTTAAATCATGCAAAATCCATCAGAAGTATGCACAGATGACCTTTTCAATGAGCTTCTCTCAAATATTACCTTGGCAATGTCTTCATGTCCTCTTCTTGGGACTTCAAAACTAGATCGATTGTAGAATGATTCTTGGGAGGAGGTAATGGAGATGCACAGCTATCCATTGCCCACAATCTGTTCCTTGCAAAGCCATGCTGCTCCAGGGATCCCAAACCAAACTATAGCACATAACGAGTTAGATATGCACAAAGATACAATAAAAGAAATTAGGCTACTCATGAAGTACGCAAAGCACCAATAGAATTACTTGAGGGAAACAGATAGCAATTCCTCCTCTGATAGCTTTAGGTGGTTTCAAAACAGCCTATTGAACAAGAAAAAATAGTCAGACTTTTTTATACCTATAAGGTAGCTAGCATACAGAAAAACATGCATGCATGCCTAAATTTCAGGTTATGTGACAAGCATATAAATACAAAATGCATGGATGAATACGGATATAATATGTAAAAGAATACAAACAATCAACACTTCCAAAGCAATTTACAAAGTGACAATCACAACGTACTTTGATTTAGATATTAGATAAAAGCAATATCTTGCAGAAAAAAACAGAGAATGAGTGAGTGACCTATTTGTAGACCATTGGATGTAGTGAGGAACGAGGAAAGAAATAACACGTAGTATTTTATTTCCAAAAATAATTAATAGTGCAGGACTACTAATAAAATTGATGGTGTAGTTTGTCAGTTTAACTAAAGAACAAAAAAAAAAGTTGTTAGTTTCCTAGATTGAATATGAATTTGGTTTAGCCAAACATCAAGAAATATTTTAATTGGAGCCTGAAAACGAGGAGCTATTTAAATACTTAATTAGCTGCAGATAATTCATTTCATTCAATTAATAATACACAATGTTCAAATATAAGGCTAAACATTTAAACACAATATAATCCCATACAATCCGAAAACCTTTAATTTTAAGAGCATGTTTGGTCGGCGTCGGCCGAATTAGGGGCATATTATATTTCAAATTCTTGAATTTTGAAAATCTAATTGTTTGTTCGGAAGAAATTCAAATCCAATGTAAAATCATATTATATTTGAAATTCAGCCCTTAGTTCATTCTCCCTAAATTTGGAACTGCCGCCAATGTATTAACTTTCATATTTCTTCAAACAAAAAAAAAAATGAAGTCGTTTGTTTATTTACAATAAACCAAAGAACCCCAAAGTATTCCAAATATAATACATTACTCTCGTATAGTATTTATTTTACATTACTTTTTTCTCTACCAACCAAACAGCCCCTAAATATATTCTATTCCAAGAGAGGATAAAACCTAATAAAATAATTCACATGAAACGAATAATTAAAAAAATATTGGCCATAAACATAAATATGACTAAAAAGGCTTTAAAATGGGCTCAACACCAATATATTTTGGCGTAATTTGAATTTTAATAATTAATTTATAGCAACTTTGCCCCTGTCATGGCATGTTTGAAAGTTTTTATTACATCAGCTCCAACAAACTCTCCTCAGAAGAGTTGATATCAATATAGCAAACCAGAAATTTAGGAGCTAGCTAGCTTCTATAACTCCTCTGTCATCATTCAAGCATCATTTGAAGGAAACCTCTATTTACAAAACCAAAAACCTAAGCTCAATATTTGTCACAAGTACTTAACAGAATGTAGGCATATTAAATCAAATATTAATAAGTTTCATTCCATTGTAATGGATTTGAGGATTATTGATGCCATGGTGATGATAAGAATCAAGCATTGTTACCCATATGTTTATTACCTCTTTCTAAAAAATATAATAGAGCTACTATTAGCTGCCTAAGGGTGTAGGAAATGAAAAGTTAATTGAGGAATCGCTGCTTAATGAAAACCCTTTTAAGAAGTGTTCTCCATCTAACTATGACCTATAATTATCATAGGTTCAAATATGTGAAATGCTTTTATTACAAAGGAAAAAATGGCACATTATGAGAGGCAAATTTTGAAGAGGAGAAAGTAACATGCCAAGGAAAGCACACAGAGGACAAAGTTAACGATGTTAACATTAGTATAGATTGGTCATATAAAATAAATGTTACAAACAGGCATAGTTTAGTCAAGAATCTAGAGATCTGGTACATAAGACTAATTAGGAAGCGATGATGTCAAACTAATTTTTAGGTAAAATTTTATAATAATTAATTATGCAGTTACTTTTAGAAAAAATAATCTATAATTTTATATTACCTAATGATCAGGATATTAATCCTAGAGATTAATTATGCTAACTATACAGCAATTACAATATTTATTAAATAAAAAGTATTGTGATAATAAATTATAATTCGCTATATAATAACTAATTAATTGCTAAATTAAAAATTATTAAAACAATAGTGTATCATGATTAATAATGCTCTCAAGTCATTAATTTTAACAAAGAAAAACTATTAGTAACATAAATTGATTACATAAAATTTAATTTTCTGATTAATTAAGTATGAACAAAAAAGATGTTAAATTATTTCAGCATAAATTAATAGAAACATTCTTTTAGTCATTGAACCAGCTCACACCAATTTCATAATAATTTTCAACAGTCATGGGCAGAACCACCTTACAGTGATAGTGGGTGTGCACGCACTCAATTTTTTTTATTACTTATATAAGGAAATTAAGAGGAGTTTGCCCACCCTAAATTTATGATTTTGCCCAATCCTAAAGAAAAAATACCCAGCTTAAACACTTGTTTGTCTATATTTTCTTAGAATTTTACATTCTTATCTATTTATATTTCCATTTTATAATCTTATAATATTATCTTACTAGTTATTTGAATTTCTTTTTAAAAACCCTAATTATATATATTTGTATTCATTTAATTATTATTATTTAATTAATATATTATTTAAAATATAATATTTTGCCCACCCTAGCTCATTATTTATATGTCATGTCCTTTAAAAAATGTGAGGCCCCTTCAAAAAGCAATTTCCTCTCCATGTGCGAGACTAAATAAGCTATTCTTAATATTTCCTCCTCTTTATATTATTATATATTTATGGCATTTCCACTTCAAGTTATCATCTTGATCAAAGAGTAAGCTCAAGGTTTCTTTACACTAAAACAATTAGCTACACAACCAAGTTAAGGTCTTCCATGTTGTGTGTCACTTGCGAAAAATCACATGGGCGTCAGAGAATCCATTTGATTTTATGACTTGAATGGATATTGAAAAGAAGAAGCATGCATCAAAGATATCATTAAGTTTTAAAAAAGTGAATGGAGCAACCATTAAAATTAGAATAATCACCGATTAGAATACAATTAATGAAGAACACTAAGCCCATTGTTTTTTGGTATTTGTTAAAGGCATGCTGAAAATAATAATAATAATAATAATAAAAGGAGGCATCTTAATATATGTTATTTCGTATATAAAATTATTTTCATGATTAAGGCTTCTTCAAGAATGAAAAATTGCAACAATAGTGAAAATTTTTAAAAGAAAAAGATCTTCGAATTAGCAAAATAAAGACTAAATACACAACAAGAAATTTTATTGATGTGAAATTAGTCATCATTAGAAAATATTATTGCTTAAGTAATATCTTGATGTAATAAATTTATATATATTGGATGTATTCTACAAGAGAATTCAAACATAGTCCATGGCAAGATCCTGCACTTAGACAAGTTGAAAAGTTATGAAAGGAATAGCTACATGAGAATAGCAATAATAAATATATTTTATACAACTCGAAAACTTATCAAAATAACAAGAAAATTGAAAAAAAGGCAAGTACCTACACTAGATTGACCTTATAAGAAAATAAACTGTCAGATAAAGCCCAGGTTTAAGGGTAAAAAATGAAGCCGAAATTCATTTCATACCATATGCATTCTTTAAGAAATCTATTACAAGTGCACAAATTTCCATTTTTCTTCTATTATTCTTTTTTTTGTGCGGAAGCACTAATGGCTAGCATTCTGTTGGTCAAGTGAAGAGTCAATGCCCTAAATCAGTGTCACAAAATTTCCTAAATGTAACATAAAACCAAACCCAGACTCAAGTCATGCAAAAAAGGAAGCAATGAACCAATTTAGCCACCCAGCTCTAGTGACTCAAATTATCCAAATACCTTGGAGCTCATAAAAAGCAGCTCTTCTCGCCGATCATTTTTCCAAGAAACTACCTGCCCGCCATACAAAAGAACCTGTAAAAGAAGTAAGCAACAAAAGCCATAAAATAAGGTTCATCAGTAACCTAACAGGATAAACCCACACAGCCCCCAACCCCATGCATAAAATTCAATATTTCCTTCAATTATAAGATTCAGTAAAATTCCGTAAGATTATAAGCATTAGTCTACACAATAGCAATGAATCAGAAGAAAATAAAAAGGAAACGAGGGAATACCTCGGCAGAGGAGCCATTAGGCTCAGTCAAGATGACCCTGGGCATACCATCACCATCATTCACCACACTCCAAGTCATGATCGTAAACCTAGGGAAATGCTAGGGATTATCGCCGGCGTCGCAAAAGGAGGAGGAGCAGCCGATGGGCGACTGCTTCTACTCTCCAACGCCGAGTTCCAGCCAATGCAAAAAGGGCAAACCACGAAGGGACGTGCCGATTAGACGGCTCTGCACGCTTCTTCTAATCGTGGAAGAAGAGAGAGTAGCTGTTCTCCAGCCCTGTATTGACTGTGGATCCGTNGTAGCTGTTCTCCAGCCCTGTATTGACTGTGGATCCGTTGCACCGTTACTTCGACTTGTCGGACATGAAATGAGCTCGGGAGATGAAAGAGAGTGGCAGGGTTGATGGACAACACTGATATCGTCTACGAAGGGAGGTTTCCTGTTCGCGTGCTTGGCATGTACTGCACGTTATTTACGGGATATTTATGTACATTTTTTATTTAAATAAATATTATTAAAAGTGCATTTTATTTATCTAAAAATGTGGACTGAGGAATAAGTTGTCCGGCTCACGGGACTAAGAGTCGATTTTGGATCCATTTTATGGTTTTCTTCTTTATTTTTTCTTTCTTTTGGGCATTTTTTTTTTCTTCTTCTCTTTTACTTTTATTCTGATTTTTCCTTGGATTTTGGGTTTTTGCCGTTAGTTTTTACATTTCATGGGATATTTCTCTCCTCTTATTTCCTCTTCTTTTCTACTAAGCTTAGTCCTACTCTTAACCGGAAGAATCTAATTTCTCATAATCTCTCTACTTCTGCTACTTTTAATTTATCTTTTATTCTAAATTCCTCATATTGAGTTAATTTTTTTGTTCAAGAAGATCTTGATGGTTCAAAGAATTGAACACTTGTCTTGGTTGGATATGTGATTAGTAAACGGCCTTCCAAGGACAACTTAGAGCAAGTTATTGCTAGATTTGGAAGTTGAAAGGTATGGTTGTAACTTTTATCTTTATCTGAAGTTTTCTTTGTTTAAATTTAATTGTGTTGAGAATTTTGATGTGGTTTTGGCTGGAGATCCTTGGTTTACAAATGGTAAACCATTCATTTTTAAAAAATAAACTTAATATTTTAAACCTATTAAAGAATTATTTAAGGAAAAACTTATTTGGGTTGAGTTTCTTGATTTACTTTTGGGTTGTTGAAATGAGGTTGGTATCTCAAAAATATCTAGTTGAATAGGAGTTTCTTTGGTAGTTGATAATTTAACATATAAATATTTGAGGCTTTCTTTTGACAGAGTCAACATTCAGATAAGTGTTAACTCCTCCCTTCCTGATTTCATTGCTTTGGATATTGAAGGGCAAGAGCTTAACTTACTCGTAGTTTATGAATGAAAGCCTTCTCCTTATAAGACATGTACTTTTGCTCACAATTCTCAATCATGTCCTAAGATTGTGAATGTTCAGTCTAAAATTGTTGCACCTTTAAATAGAGGAAGAAGTAATTATAGGCACAATTCTATTCAAATATTTCAAAGAAGCACAAGTAGGCATCCTATTAATGTTGTTGATCTTATTTTTACTATGGTTCCTAATGTCACTAATAGCATTAATGTGTCGAATTTAAATGGTCATGCTAATGTTTAATCTAGTAGTATGAAAAATGTTGGTAATAATGTCACCGCTCATCTTACTGAATCTAATGTTGTTCTTATTGTTATTGTAGATATTGATGATGTTGTTTTACCTATACTTGATTCTTCTGATGTTTTAGAATTGAATCAGAAAAATCCAAATTTGCAAAATTATTTTGCTAATGAGAATGAAATCTTTATTTAACCTTAAGTTTTATCTAATGCTAATGTTAATGAAAATTTAGTTGCTGCTATTATTAACTCAAAGGCAAATGTGGGTAATATCATTGCTCAAAATTCTACTATTAGAGGTGTTTATTTTGCTATGACAAGATTATTTTCTACTTTGCTTAATGATGTTTCTGTCCCTTTGCCCTCTACTTCTAGGACAAAGAAAGGTAAAACCATGAGTATGTAATGCTATGCATTAATTTTCTTTTCTACCTATTTTTCCTTCTCTTATGCTTATTATGTTTTATCCTAATACTTTAACTTGGAATGTTAGTGAGTTTAGTAATCAAACCCATGTGTTGACTGTAAAAGGATTATTTATAAGAATCGTGCTCATATTATTGGCCTTATTGAAACTAAGCTATCTCCTTCTTTTATCTCTAATGATTTTTCTTTTAATAAGCTTGGGCATCCAATAATGAAGGGAATGTGAATAACTTGGATTGCTAATAATTGTCATATTTTGACTAAATAGAATGCTGAGATTATTTCTTTTATTGAGTAAGAAATTAAATCTCAATACATGTATGTATATGCTACTTTCTTTTCTATTGTTATATTTTTATTACCTTTATTTATGCTGATAATAGTGTTATGTTAGTAAAGATTTTTGGAGTTCAATTGTTCTGTTTACTGCTAATATTACTGATCCTTGCATTCTTTTGGGTGATTTTAATTGTAATCTTACAGTTAGTGAAAAGGTGGGTGGTCTTCCACTTATTCCTTCAAAGCTAACTAAGGGTCTGTTTGGCGCAGCTGATGATTATTTATAATCTGCTAATAAGCAGATTACTCTGATAATCTGATAATCTACAAATTATCATAATAATATGTCTTGCTGTTTGGGGAAACTTATTCAGATTAGCTTATTGGTGGTTAAATGACATTCCTGTCCGAGTCTGATAAAACTGTTTGGGGCAGCTTATTCAGAACAGCTTATTGGTAGAACAGAAGCATATAGTGCAGAAGCATACTTGGTTTAACAATCAAGTTGATAATCCTATAAGATGTCTTCTTGATAAGGCTTTTGGCAATGTTTCTTGGGTATATTTATTTCCTTGTTCTTTTTGTAAAGGTTTGGATAATTCTACTTTTGATTGTTCTCTTATTTATATATCTTTGGGAGCTTCTTATGTTTTAAAGTATAATTTTTTGAATAAAAATTATTGGATTAATTAACATAATTTATTAAGCTTGAAATGCCCATTTTAAAGGTGATTCGCTATTTTCCCTTTACGATAAATTGAAGAATGTAATTGAAGCTTTTAAGCACTATAATTGGAATAATTCCAACTACCTTTCAAATCATAACAATGATTTAAAGTCACAATAGGAAAATCTTTTGAATCGATTGAATGATTATCCACTTTGCATTGATTTGCTTAATCAAACCTTTATCATTCAAGATAAACTTCATAATGCCCTCTCTTGTGACTAAAAATCATTAAAACAAATAGCTAAATTTGAATGATTATCTAAAGCAAAAAATGAGGTTAATTTTCTCTACCAAAAGATAATAATTAGTAATACTTCTACTTTTATTAAATAAATTTTAGTCAATGATGTTTAATTACAACATCAAAAAGATATTGCTTATGAAGATGTTTGATTTTTTTTTAATTTTTTCTTAATAATTATGTTGATATTCATTCCTCTATTTTTGATAAATTTCTTATTATTGTTATTTATATTCTCTCTTTGGATTGTAAAACTTTATTAAGAGAATTTTCCAATGATGATATTAAAAATTATATTAGGAATTGCAAATCTTCAGGCCTAGGTGGTTTTACTTCTAAATTTGGAATCCAAAGGGAGAAAATTAGGGGTTGTCACAGATCCTGAGGAGAACCTCATTGACTTCCCAAGCTATCTTATGGTTTGACTTCAATTTTGAGGAAATATTATTAAATCTTTCATCCTGCAAATTGTTATTATTTAGGGTTTACAGTTGCATGACACGGTCATACAAATAGTCTGGAGAATAAGAGGTTTTACGTCGTAATGAACGACGATCTCGTAGCCTAATATGAGTTAGGGCTTAAATTGCACAACAGGGTTGTGCAAAGGCCTAAAGATAAGGTGAGGATTTATGTCGTACTAGACGAGCTACCTCAAAATCCTATGGTTTGTTATTAAATTCTAAGAGAAGATGTTGTTGTACATCTAGTCCGCTATTGTTGATTGTTGTCCACAGAGTTAGCTCCAAGATCCTCATCAAAGTAGCAGTCCTAGGATCTAAGGTTCAAAAGGTTTTACAATATATTTTTCAATGTTTTGGTTTTGTTGTTATTCAAATGTATTATTTAGGGGAAATTAAAGTTGATTAGAGCGACACCGGTTAGGATCTCACGGTTCCCTCGTTCTAGTACCACTATTTTGTTTTGAATTTATATTTTTTTTTTGTAAAGTGGGAGTCTTCCCCTTGCAATTTTATTGCCACAAGAAAAAGATACAAAGATAGAGGGATAAGGAACCCCAACCTAAGCCCTAAACAACACAAAAATAAAAGAAAAAAGGTTCCATAATCCAAAAAAAAAAACAAAAAATACAACTCACCCCACACTAGAAAACAAATCAAGAGCGATCCCTAATGGGTAAAGCCAACAAATCATCAGGAAAAATGAAAAAAATAGAAGCTTTAGAAAGATTATATCCAATCTTCGTAGCCCAGTGAGCCACCAAGTTTCCATCTCTACGAATATGTGTCCAAATAACATTCATATTTTCACATAAGGCTTGAATTCTCTTCATTTGCAACAAAATACTTCAATGCACCTCTTTATTCCATCTGCAACACTTCCAAAAGATATGAAAATCCAATTCCATAATAATATTATAAATTCCTAACTTTTTTGCAACCATTAAGACAAAAACCACCGCATATGCTTCTGCAGTAAGCGTAGAAATAGGGAATGTTAAGGCAGAGAACCAACAAACTATTGAACCAGTAAAATCTCGACAAACCCCTCTCATACTCACAACATCTGACTTCCAACAGCCATCAGTGTTAATTTTAATATAAGGAGCAAGTGGCTTACACCAAGTAATCTTAATAGAATTTCTAACAATCATATTATGCAAACCCAACTTCTGATACTTTTCCTTAAGTAAAGTCCAGCCCCTATCTTTAAACTTTAAGGAAGTAATACACGTGCACAAATAACCAAAAATGAAACCGATAGTATGTTGAACATCAGGTATCTCATCATTAAATAATGCATTATTTCTAGTAAGCCAATCAAACCACATGACAACACAAGAAATAGTGCTATAAAAATCCTTGCCCAACTATTTCCATCATTAAAACAAATCAGTAAAAGAATGGAAAGTGTGGTCCATATCAATATTAATCAGCTTTTTAGTCATACTATCCAAGATTTCAGTAATGAAACTTCAATCTCCAAAAAAGATAAGTAATGGACTCCTCTTTATCCTTAAAAAGAATACAACGTGATGGAATTCTTAACCCTTTCATCTTAAGAATGTCATCAGAAGGAATCAAAATATTTAAAACCTGCCATATAAAGAAAGACATGGATGGTTTTAACCAATGATTCCAATTCCATTTCAACTGTAAGCCATGAGAAACTGAAATAGACTGAGCAAAGCATTTTGAGATAGAATCTTCCACTCTGTTTTTAATAATCAAAGTATCTTTTCTATTCCTACGTATATGAATTGAAGCAATGAACTTTGCATCTTGTAAATTAACATTACTCAAGAGTTTCTCCAGCATCCAGCTATCCCTGATCCAGAAATTATCAACATTAATAGTAATATCATAAGGTCCACCATAATGATCAGTCATAGCACCTTGCCCCAACCAATTATCAAACCAAAAAGAGCACTGCCTATTACCTAAATCCCAACAAAAGAATTTTTTTGTGTTCTTAGAAACTATATGCATTTCTTTCCAGATGAAAGAATCTCTTTTCAAGGGAGAAATGGATAAAGGATGTTTATCCTCACAGTACTTAGCCTTCATCAAAGAAGCCCATAAGGAATTGTTCAATCGAAACCAATACCATAACCTCATGTAATTAACTTTAATAGAGTCTTGAATACTTCTAAAACTCAGACCACCCTTATCGTACGGCTTACACAACTTCTGCCAACTCCTCTAATGTATATTCTTCTTACCCAAACCATCCCGAAGGAATTTATTAAACACTATTTCAAGCTTCTTAATAATCCCCTTAGGAATATTCATAACTTGTAAAGAATAAAGAGGCAAGGAGCAAAGAATATTCTTAAGAATAGTAATTCTACCTCCATACGAGAGAAACTTATTTCCCAAGAAGATAGCCTCTGCTTAATTTTTTTGACCATATGCAAACAAGAAGCAAACCTTTTGTGACCCTTGTTCAGTTCGAAACTCAAATAAGGTAAAGGAAGTGAAGCTTTTTTACAATCCGTAATATCAGAAATCCAGTTCTTAGTGTTAGAGGAAACCCTTTTAGAACAATAATAATAACATTTAGAAGTATTGAAACTAAGCCCTAAAACATCCTAAAAATGCTGAATAATCCTCCAAACTCTTTTGATAGAACATTTATGAGCATTGGTAAAGACAATTATATCATCAGCAAAGCAAAGAT
Organism: Phalaenopsis hybrid cultivar; assembly: GCA_002079205.1. Taxonomy (NCBI): domain Eukaryota; kingdom Viridiplantae; phylum Streptophyta; class Magnoliopsida; order Asparagales; family Orchidaceae; genus Phalaenopsis; species Phalaenopsis hybrid cultivar. The sequence goes on from JXCR01006449.1 coordinate 18,517, forward strand.
GAGATATACTAATTTTTCCTTTGTGAACATAGTTTAAAGTAGGGTAGTCAACATAACCATGATTAAGACATCTGGATATATAATCAAAAGCTATAATAAATAAATAAAGAGAAAGCGGATCTCCTTGCTTGATTCCTTTGGTGGCTTTAAGGAAACTATACTTCTGACCATTAATAAGAATAGAATAGTAATTATTATTCAAAATTCTATGACTAAGGTTGCAGAAATGCTGAGCAAAACCATTAGCTTTCAGTATATGCAGAATAAACTCCCATCGAATGGTATCAAAGGCTTTCTTAATGTCGAGCTTGAAAATCACATT
>JXCR01006460.1:0-13626 GCA_002079205.1 Phalaenopsis hybrid cultivar
CTTCTTCTCTCACTCAGGGGATGGTGTGGGTGCAATTAATTTGAATTTGGTGGAGTCTAGAGAGATGTCCTATTTTGGGCTTGATTTTAAGCTCCAAAATTGAGCTCAGGCAGTGGGTTTGAGGGCTTAAGGATGGTTGGATTGAACTTAGTGGGTCTTGAAGAAACTTTGGGATCAATTTGGCAGAGTTTCCCCAAGGAATTTCAAGCTCTCCTCCCTTGACCGTGGAGGGTGAGTTTAAATAGAGGGGGAAGGAGAGACCACCATGGATGACCAGTATGCGCCATAAGTTGCTTAGGTGGAGAGGAGAAAGGGGAAAAAATCCAATTAGACATGATAAGTTTTGATGCTCTTATGCAAACCATAAAAATCAAACATACCTAACACCTTAAGAAGTAAGGTTGGATCAATAGTGCAAGGAATTTCAACTTAATGAGTGTTACTAAACTGAACATGATAATTATGAGTTTGATGTTCAGTACAATCATGTTAGCATCTCGTCAAGTTTTGCCTCTCAGACAGATTATGATCCTAGCATATACGAAGAAATGATTCATGATGCCCACAAGAATCATTTTGTTGAGAGTGATCCAATTGATAAAGAAGAACCAAACAGTGAAGCCCAACAATTATTACGTGATTTAGGTTAAGTCAAGGCTAGAGATGGAGAGAGAATGCATCTCTAGCTGAGTCACCAGAAAAATCACTAATAAAATTTTTATTGTGTATCCATCATAGATCTCAAAAGATTTCTATCTAAATGATTAGATACAATATTTGAAGAATAACATACCACCCTAATGGATAGAAATATTGCTTTAGAATGGATTTGATTACTCAGATGTGGAAAATCTCTATGATATATAAGGCTACAGAACTAGGATTTTTTCTCTTACCTTTTTGGCAGCAAAAAAAGATTTATAATATTATGGGGTTTGGTATTCCTACGAGGGGAAGCTCTCGTATTAATTACATCTCAAGAGTTCTAAATCCCAAGAATACTCTCAATTAAAATACTGACTTATATCCTTCACAATCATCCGTAAGTGTTTGTAAGATAATAAACATTGAAGACTTAGATTGATGGCTTTGAAAATTTTAAAAAGATTTGAGTGGAATTGGAAATTTGGATGGGATAGAAATAGATGAATGTACTTGAGATACCAAAACCTAATTTTAACTTAAACCTAAATTTTGGGAATAACGTCCTCGGTCAAGATGCCAAAGGCTTTCCATTGTCCTTGGTGCATTAAGATCCTTAGATTATTAACCAACAAAAAAACATGAGGTCTCCCTTATTGCTAAAGTGATTGCGTAAGGTAAATCTTCCTATTATTAAGTGGTTTGGGATACTTTTGTCAATAACCACGTGTTACTTCCTCCTAGGGCACCCCTATAGTCTAAGGGGACAAGCTATTTAATTTATATATTATATTCCTTAATTGTATATGTTGGGTATCTAGTAATCTAACTTAGGCTTCTATACTGGGCTACTCTAGGGTGTGTGTGAATCTTGGTTTTCTTGTACATTCGCTATCATATGGTTTACTGTTTATATTTTCTTATGCGGGGGTTATGAAAATTAGAGTTGGTTGATTTTAGCTATTTTTAGGGTTAAATATTTATGTTATGATTTTTCTAATTTCTAAATTTGTTGGTTGTAATGAAAATCAGAGATTTTCTAAGTGCTTAAAGTTTCAATTTCACCAGGTCATCGGTTGGTGTTAGAAATCAGGTTTTTTTTTAAGGGATTTGATTCCTTTAAGTTTTCTATACTAAATGTTCTTTTTTTTTATTTTTAGTGTTATCAAATGTTTGAGCCTCATATTTGAAAGAATTCAACTCAAAACTTTCATATTTATACTTTCATATTAAGGATCATCTATGCTCATTTTTTTATTTTTAATACAAAAAAATGATTTTTATAAAATATTGCATGAGTGATATAAAATTAATAATAATAAATTATATACTCTTGAAATGCCCCAAGACTTATATACTTAAAGACAAAGGCCACAAAATCATATGCTTTTGGAGAGAAACATTTTCTAGAGACACTTATGTCTATGAATATATAAGTCTTGCTTAGGCTAAACTATTTAAAGGAGCTTGAAAAAGTTATTTAAGCTCTTTTTTTTATTTTGCTCAAGAATAATCTTTGAAAGGTCTCTTTAGATTAATTTTTTTTAGTTTATCAAGTTAATTTTGATTCCTTTTGTTTTGGAAAAGGGATTTAAAAATGTTTTATGTTTTGTTGGAAATTTTAAGTTTTAATTTTTTTAAAAAGGTTTAGTTAAAGATTGGTTAAAAAGATTTTAAAGTAAATTTTTTGTTAAGGTTTATAAAAAATATTTTTCGTTTTGGAAAAGACATTAATCTTAAAGTTTTAAAAGATATTATATTAAAATTTTTTAAAGTTTTAAAAATATTTTTTTATGATTTTGTATCAAGGTTTATTAGATGTTTTTAATATTGAGAATTTATCATAAGGATTATTGAAGGACTTTGATTTTGAAAAATGTATTAAGAATTATTAATATTGAAAAGCTTCTGCAGATTTTTATTAAAGGTATTTAATTTTGGTAAAGATTTCAATTTATTAAAAAAGTCTTTAATTTTGAAAAAAAACATTTCAATTTATTAAAATGTTTTTAACTCTTAAAAAGTTTCAAATTACTAAAAAATGTATTTAATTATGAAAAAGAATTCATTTTTAATAAAAATGACTTTAATTTTAAAAAGTATTTCAATTTCAAAAAGGTTTTTAATTTTAAAAATTGTTTTTTTAAATTTTGAACAAAGGGATTTATTTTTAAATAAGATTTTAATTTCATTGAAAGTTTTAATTTTAAGGTTTAAATTTTTTTAAAGAGTTAATTTTAAACTTTAATGTTTAGATTTTAGTGATTTTAATTTAATGAAAAAGGCTTATATTTTGTTTTTTTAGAAGTTTTATATGAGAGAATTTTCAAAAGATTCTTTTGGATGAGGTTCCCTTTAACTTGAACCTTCACAATAGTTCTTCTTATGTTTGAGTACATTTTATTAATATAGAAAATTTAAGGTTTTAATATAATTCTTGAGTTTAATTAGATTTTACTTTTCACTTAGCCTAAGTATGGAATTCTTTCTCCCATAAGCAGACTAAACACACATTCTATTGCAAATGAAACCAATTCAACTTGCATCATCCAACTTGCATAATAAGAGAAAGCTCACCTAACTTGCTTGCATGAAAAATCTAGCAACTTAAAGAATAAAACATGCATACATTCATTAACGCACATGCATACCAAAAAAACACACATATATACACTCACATGCAAAGAATGCACTTATCTATCTTGTTCACATTTCTACCTATCCACATAGATAGTTATACACTTGTCATTTTACATTTTTTTTGTAAAGCCCCATAGGGAAATTTATTGAAATAAAGCAAAAGATATAGAAGCTGCTAGAGGTTCCAACTACACCTCACAATACAACCAACACAAACAAAAACCTAAGGACCCTCCAGCAAAAGTTACTAACTCACACAAACAAATCAAAGAATAAAAGGCACAATTCTAAAAATAGGCAAATTGATCATATCACCAAGTAAAAGAATCGACAAATCAAAAGGTAAAGAACCAGACACAAACTCTTTATGCAATGAACGGCCTAACTGAGCCAACCAGTTAGCTGGCTTATTGCCCTCTTTAACAATATAATACCAAGAGATATGTAAATTCATAGTGAGCTAAAAACTTTTCTTTATATGTGGTTGTATAATCCATGAATACTCCAGCTTTAACACACATAATTTCCACAATAAAGGTGAATCCATCTCCACCTAAATGTTCCTCTATTCACAACATTTAGCAATGTATAAGACTTTCATGATAGATTTAGCTTCAACAAGCAAAGGAGATACAAGAATTAAAGTAGTTGTAAACCATGCTAAGTCACAACCAAAATAATCTCAAAAGACACCACCACAACTAGAAGCATGGTTTTTAAACTTGCTGCCAACATTAATTTTTATAATTCCTCTACTCGGTGCAGTCTAGTAAATCAAACTAACATTAGTTTGAATATTCAAAGGCACCTGTAAATTTAGCTTTGAAAAGTTCTGACCTACTTCATATTCACAGGATTTTTAATATTTCAAAATTTCAAAACTTTATGCGAAAAACTAATAATTTGAGAAATGTACTAGTAACCATTATAGTTTAAACTTCATGTTTAACACAATTCCTTGTCACCTAAAGAAACTAGAAAATAATTAGAAGGACATTTGAAAAAAAGGAATCTCTTAATTTTCTTCAATCATTGCAGCAATTCTCCACCGAGTCCATATGCATCTCATAAGAACTACTAAAGAACCTAAACACCAGCTTCCAAAATTCATTAGCAAAACAATAGAAAATGAAAATATGATTAATTGATTCTTCCTCCTTATGACATAAAACACAATAAGAAAGAATTCTTAATCCTTTAAGTTTCAAAATATCATCTTTAGGAAGTAGGTAATGAAATAATCTACAAATAAAAAATGATTGTGATGACTTTATTAAAGGATTTTGAATCCAATTAAGAACTTTCCTCTGAAAATTTTGAAATTAATTAGCAGAAATTTTTGAGATAGACATACCAAGACATACCAAACTTCCCTTTAAGTTTCAGCTTATCAGACATATTTTGAGAAATAAGGACGTTGGTAATAATATACGCATCCTCCTTACTCACATTATTTAACAACACTACCTAATCCCAATTGTCATTCCTCAAGCAATAAAAAAAAAGTTAATAACATAAGGTCCTCCATAGTTATTCACCAAAGCACCATTTCCCATCAATTCATTATACCAAAGCTGCAATTACCAAAACCAATATCCTAGCAGAATAATCTTTTAGCCTTCAAAGAGGCTTTGAGCATCATCTCTTTCCAAGTAACAGAGTCTTTGTTACAAATAGTAATACTTATTGGATGACAACCATTGTAATATTTCAATTTCATCATATTTTCCCACAAAGAGTTACTAGCCCTATATCTCATCCATAATTTCATAAAATTTATCTTCATAGTGTTTTTAAGCCACCTGAACCCAAACCACTAATACTAATAGGTTTAAAAAATTTCCTTCAATTGTTCCAAGGAATCTTATGATCCTTACCAATCCAAAGAAATTTATTTAAAATTTTTTCCAATCTATCATATAAATTGTCCGACAATTTCATAATTTGCATAGTATAAAAAGGGATAGAAGTAATGATGCTTTTAAGATGAGTAATATTGCCTCGAAATGATAAGAAAATAGTCTCCCACAAATTCATACATTTTTTGATCTTTTCCAACAAATTCATAAGCAAATCACTCTTTTTTCCCCCCTTATTCATCATGAAACCCAAGTAAGATAGATAAAGCTCACCTTTTAGCACAACTAGTAATTTTATGAATCTAGTTCTTCTTTAAAGAAGAAATATTTTTAGCACAATAATAAATACATTTAGTCATATTAAATACCAAACTCGAAGCCTCCTGGAAATGATTCAGATCTTTCCAAAGCATTTTGATAGAAATTTTCTTAGCATTCGTAAAAATCATAAGATCATCTGCAAAGACAAGATAGAAAAATTCCCAACCTTCTTTTATAAGCAAAGCTCATACTATGGTAGGTAATAAACGAAATGTTTAATCTCTTAGAAAGGTCATAAAAAACAAGAATGAATAAAATAAGAGAAAGAGAATCACCTTGCTTAATACCCTCGGTAGCTTTAAAAAACCCACAAGTGTTGTTATTTAAAAGAATAGAGTAAATATTATTATATAATATATGATTAATGAGTTTATAGAAATCCTCATTAAAACCCTTCTTCTTCAACACATTCATGATAAAATCCTACCTTATGGTATCATATGCTTTACGAATGTCCATTTTAAAAATGACATTCCCACCATTACTCTTCTTATCCAAATCAAGAACCAGTTTCTAAAAAATAAATACATTGTCACAAATGTTTCTACCCTTTATAAAAGCCAACTGTTGACAACTCACATTATTATCAAGATGTGGTTAAAGTCTAAAGACAACTTATTTAGAAATGACTTTAAAAATCACATTATTAAGACTAATAGACCTGAAAGCATCCCATGATTAATGTTTTTTAACTTTAGGAATAAGCACTAAAGTAGCTGATTTGAAATGTCATGGAAGCACCAGCACAAAGAAGAAGGATTGAACAACTTCAATAATCTCAAGTTTAATAAAATCCCAACATTTCTTATAGAAATCAAAAGCTAAACCAACAAGCCCAGTAGTTTAATTTACAACTATCAATACTATCAAGAGCATTCTTAATTTCTAATTCATTGGAATTGTAAATTCAAAAATGTAAATAAGATGAAGATTATTAATATAACTCTAATTACCACTAATATTATCTAAACTAATAAAATCACTTTATAATAGAATAGTCAAAAAGTTAACCCCATTCTCCTTAATTCTTTCCAGCACATGAATCCAAATACCATCATAATTTTTAATTTTTGTAATAGCTTTAATTAACCTTTTTTTTTGAAAAAAGCATAAAAATAAGCAGAATTTCTGTCACCATCAACAAATTGGTGACCCCTTGCTTTTTGGCTGTAGAAGGATTTATTTAGCAATAGCCATATTAAGTTCTTACTCCCCAACAAGTAAGGCTTCATGATAAAAAATCCCCTTACTGTAATCAATATTCAACTTACTAACATTCTTTCTAGCATTCTGCACAATTTTATGAAGATTAACAAACACCTCCTAATTCCAACTTTTCAAGACTCAACCCAAATTATTTTGCAAATACCACGGCTTATAAGCAACACTACCGCTAGTACTGAATTTCCAATTTTCCAAAACAATTTGATTAAAGAGGGGTGTAAAGTCCCCATGTTAAAAAATCTGAATTGAGAGTTAATCATTTTCTTACTAAAATAAACATTCAATAAAATAGGAGCATGATCAGAGTAATTATGAGCTAAATGTTCATCCATAGAAATGGAAAATTTATCTAACCAAGTAACATTACAAACAAATCTATCCAATCTTTCAAAAACATTGCCTCTTGACCAAAAAAAAAAAAAAGAAAAAAGGAATGCCCTTGAAAGCAATTTTAAAAAGAACATCATCAACCAAAACATCAAAAAAATCTGTTAGAAGATTCAAATTAGGAGGTCCAACTCTCTTTTTCTCACAAGCTAAGGTAATTAGACTAAAATCACCCCTATCAACCAAGGTTCATTGATATTAGCACTCAACTATAAAAAAATATCCCACAACTCGATCCTTGAAGCTCTATTACAACCAACATAAATAATAGTAACATTAACATAACAATTTTTCCAAACCAATTATGACTTGAAGAAATTGATGACGATCTATAAGCACAATAATATCAAATAAACTTCTCCACAAAATCCAAAACTTTTTGTTCACATTCGCAAAAAAATTAAAGTTACCAATTCACCTCACATATTTAACATTATTATTCACAACCGCAAGAGGCTTAATCAAACCAAAAATCTTTATCTTTCTAGATCTAATGATATTCCTCAATCTACTACTAACATTCGTATTAGCAATGCCTCTAATATTCCAAAATATTAAATTAAACATCATTGGGAGATTTAGATCTTATGGTGTGTATAGTGCTACAAGAAAATCTCGAGCCATCTACATCCAATAACCACTAATCTGTCATTGACAACTTTAGGATTAATATAATTCAATTCTCTACTACCTTTAAACTTTCTTTTCCTTGCTTTTTGAATCAACCAATTCTCTTCCAACTTGGATCTAACAAGAACTAGATCCTCCCCAATATTCACAAGTTTAAAATAGACCACATCATCGATCAAAACATTCTCATTACCAAAATTATCAAAATTTCCTTCACCAACCATATGAGGAACATTCATATTAGCATTAAACATATTAATATGATTGTCCTTACTACCCACAAAGACCTCCCTCACTTCCAAATTCTCTTCAATTATTTTTTCATTATAATTAAAGTTAGTAATTTCACAATTAACATTTTCAATATTGTCAACATCAATTGGATCTTGAAAATTAAATTCCTTTATAATATCTTTTGAAAACTTTTCTCTAGCATCACTGATATTGCCCTACTTATCATTTCCACCAACGATATGTTCTTTTAGGATAAAAATACCAACCTCACCTCTTGGCTCTCAATTATTAGCCATATTATTTTTCCTTCCATTATTTACTCCTTTAAACTTCTTCATTTACGAATGAGTAATGAAAAAATCAGCTAAGTTATGCTCAAACAACTTACATTTGTTATAATACAGAGGAATAAATTTCATTTCCACATTCTGCTAGTAACCATCTATCGAACTACCAATCCAAATCGAATGGCAAAATGAAAGTGTAACATCTCTCTCAATCAACGCCCTTGCAATCGATGATCTAGTGCAATTAAAATGGCTTGATACACTTTCAAAAGAATACAATACTTTCATATTAAACAAATGTAATTACAAACGAGAAAATCTAAACCATATTGGAATTATAGGTGATTCTTCCTTAGAATTGAAATTCACAATCCCTTTCAAGATCTTCATACTAGTCCTCTCAATCCATAATTAGTTTCTTGATAAAGAAATTGGTACAATCAAATTTTTCTCCAATCTGATCCAAAGATGCCTACTGTCAATAAGCCCAACATGCTAATTACTTTGTTGCTTCGTATCAACAAAGAATTTTTGGATAATTACCTTTTTCAGATGGGAAACATTAAACTACCCAATTAGAGTAAATTTTAAATGTTCCACAAACACCTTGGCTTCCTATTCTTGAAAGAAATAGTTGGATTACATTCTTTCTAGCTGCATATTTCAAGAGCCCAATAGATGAGCTATCCTCAATTTGCTCTTTAAACACCATACTAAAAAGATAATTGACAACATATGAACTAGTGGTCATATGATTACCCTCATGAATTTCACTATACGATGGACGAGTATAAGTTGGCATCATAAAAATGACACAAAACCAACAAGAAATCCAAGAAACATCTTAAAGCATAAACCCTAGAGGCAACACCAAAGCAAATCAGACAAAAATCATAAGAATCCCTTGAAAGAACATCTCAGTTCTCACTTTTCATATTACATAAGTTCACATATATCACTTTACACATTTAAACACATCACATCACATGCACATAAATATTTATTTACACACACACATATATACTTACACACACTTACATAAACAAGTTTATTCACATGCACACACTATACATACTCACACACACTAACATAAACTTTTTTATTCACACACACACACATATATACATACTCACACACTCACATGCAATTTTACTCTCTCACACACACATCTACTTACAAACATTTAAACATTTACACACACATACACACATGTAATCACATGCATAGTTAAAAATTTACACTTTTCCCTCCCTCTTTTATTTATTTATTATTTTTATTTTTTATTAAAATTTATGTAAGATAGTTAGGCTAGGATATATGTGTGTTTAGGTGTGTTTGGGCTAGTCAAGGTCACAGGTAGATGGGTTTGAAGGGTTTGATGAACAGTTTAGTAAACTAAATGGGTTAATTAGGGGTTAAGAAATTAATTAATGTTTATAGTGTGATTTTAGTGAGTTGATTAATGAACTAATGGGGTATTATGCGAGTTAAGTAGGTTTAAGTTTAAGTTAGGTGGGCTTGAAGGACTTGGAGTCTTGGTTTGTAGAAAAGGTTATAGGTTTCAGTTTGAGTGCTTAGTTGGGTTAGGGTTAGGGTTAGAAATATGGTGGATTAGTGGGATAAATGGGTTAACTATTATAGTTGAATTTTGGTTTGGTGAATTTTAGGGAGAAAATGTTTTGACTAAGCTAAAAAGGGAGGGGAAACATGGTAATTATATGATACAAGACAATATGCACATAATAAAAGACAAAGGAATGAAGACCCCATTGTTTAACATGTAAATGACAACATATACAAGAAAATATAAAGCAAAAATCTATGATTTACCATATAAAAGTCAACATACACATAATAAAAGAATAAGGAAATGAAAGCCCTATGTTTGCTATGCAAAAGACAACATATCATGGTAGAATATGCAAGAGAAGAAAAAGGAAAACATACTTCATGGTGGAAAATGAAATTAAGCATTAAACATCATGAAAAGCGTTGAGAATTAATAAATTACATGGTGAATTTTGAAATTGGACATACAATAACACCAAAGACATGAAAAACAATTATATCACATGATGAATTTTAAAATTAAACATGTAATAACATGAAAGACATGAAGAACCATTAAATTATAGGAGTAATTTTAAATTTTAGCATGAAATAACTTGAAAGACATGAAGAACCACTAAACCCAATGCTATAATCTCAAATTAGGAGAGGGAAAACAATGTTTTACCTTATTTTATTGGATCTTGATACTCTTCCTTGCTTTGATTTGAGGACATGCCTTGCTTTTCCTTATTTCCTCACTTTTCTCTTGCTTCCCTTGGAGTTCCTCTCAATTTTTAAAAAGAGAAAAGGGAGAATGAGGGCTCATTTGATGAAGGAAGAGGAAGAGGAGAGGGGTTAGTTTGGAGCGGGGAGGAAAAGAATTTTGAAATGGGGTCAACTGTGTCTTATATATCTCAATGAACCTTCTCTTGGCTAATTCCCTTATTATTAATGTGAAGCTTGGATAAGGCATCAACTTTTGTATTTTATTATTAAGCTATGTGGATGATTTTATATATCTTGAGAGAAAAAAAAAATGACTGCACTAATTTAAGGTGCTACAATAATTGTGACTTGTGAGCTATAAAGTCTATTGCAGTTTAAGAAGTCATGAATTGGGATTTAAAATGAATATGAAGTACAAAAGTGAAAGAGAAATTATACTTATTAATAAGCTTTATTAAAGTTAACATACTAGATACTCTTAATATAGTCAGGCTTTAATAAGAAATAATTATAATGTGTTTTGCTAACAAAGTAAGGTAGTTCTTCTTTTGGTTTAAGAGTTTTTCCAATATTTAAATGATTGTTTATAAGTAATTAAATTTACAATTTTCTTCTTATAAAGGACCAACTTAGACATTAGATCTATTATGAGATAATATGATTATCAGAGGATCAAAATCACATATATTATAAAACATCAGGCGAAAATGTTCTACCCTTGGCATAGAAAGCTTCTATAGTCTATTATGTTGAATTTGTAGTGAAAGATGGTTACATCATAGTATAATATTGACCAACAAGGAACATTTTCTTGAACATTCATCATTAAGTTCTAAGATTTCCATGTTAAATGAACGTGATCGATCTTAGTTATGATAACTTTACTTAACTATGCTATTTATTGGTTTACACAAACTTTGCTAATAGAAGATAGGGATGGGAACTATAGTATATAATGTAGCATAAAGGTACTAACACAAAACAATAACTAGAGAGGCAGAAACTATTATAAACCAACTAAATATTGTGAATTGGTTGTTGTATAAAGTCACCATGTGTAGTAGCAATGGTGATAGCTCTTTCTTCTCTCAATAATTGATTATCAGAATCGTATAATAGTTCTAAAGTACATACTATGTCAAGTTTAATAAATATGAAATAAAGAATATTTACAACAATATGATTTTTAGCAGTATAACTTATTATTGAATTTTGGGTCATAATTTAAATCGTGGATCCCATCAAAGTTGGAGTCCTAGCTAGAAAGTAATGGAGTGTTTCCATGAAATTCTCTTAGCACGGGTAAATCAAAGGTGGTAGTTAGAAATTGAGAATGTAATTATGGCGTTGTAGCAATTTTGTCATCTTCACTAATTACTATTTTTATTTCCTCAATTTTTTTTTATTAATTTCCTGGTGCGATTATTTCAATTAAGGTCAAGATAAATTAAGACTGTTTACAAAAGATAGCTTTATTAGATAAATTTTGCACTTTTCTTTTTAGTAGCCTTAATGGTATTTTCATTGATTTAGTGAAATTGATAGTATCACTCTTAATCCTCAAAGTTTAATTAAAGTAGAATATGGTTGTAATCTCCTCATCTTAAATATTTATGTGAATATTATTATGAGACATGTTTAAAGGCACATACTTTTTCTTTTTTTTTCAACTTATGGAATTAATAAAATGATTAATAATAAATTTTTTTATTACATGACGGACATGATCAGCATAAGAGTAGACTATATTAAACACCGACAATGAGTTAAAAGGCCTAGAGAGTTTACCTACCTCATACAAAATTTCAAGATTTGAGAATACTCTAAGATTTTTTTTTGAAAATATTATTTATTTTTTCTCTTTAATTTTAACAAAACTCAAAGAGGTGTGAGATATTCTTACAAACCATTTGTTTAACATAAATTGCATAACAAAGAGCTTGAACGGGTTATGATATAGATAGTCTTGCGAGTTGAGTAGAATTAAGTAAAAGCTTCACTTTTGAGAGCAGATTAAAATATCTGTAGGACTATGGATTAGAGGCATTTTAAATTTGCATGATAGGAATATTTCATGTAATATGCATATAAGGATCAATGGACTTGCTATAAAATTTTAACGAACAAACTAAAGCCACTAGAATTAAATAATTAAGGATATCATTAGTAGATTTTGAAGAGTGAAAACAATTATGAAGAATATGAAGTCGAACGCTACTCCCAAATGAGAGTTCCTCTCGAGCCAAACTTATAGCTCATTTTTGAAAAAATCATAAGGGGAGATAATAATGTGAGGTTGGGTTGCATTTTCATGGTTATTGGAGGATAATAGATTGATTGGGCAACATGAAAATAATGAGCTGAACTAACTGTTTGAAGGAGATCTTGGTAATTTTTTGGTGGAAAAGAATCATTAGCCTGATAGTAAGAAGGCCTTAAATGGGACTTAAATTGATTATTCGCAACATGTTCATGATTATTGGGGTGGCATAATTTGTCACACTTAATAATTTATAATAGTGAACATGTTTGAGCTTAATGCTCTATCTTACAAGTGTTGTTTATCAAGAACAACCTTGAGGAGTCTTTTCCAGCTAGATTAGGATTTTATTGATTAAATTTCTAATTACTTGATAAATGAATATTGGAATAAGAGGGTATTTTTATGAGAGTCATAAATGATTGGACATATGTTGGTAAAACAGACAATAGTGTTTGATTTTTGGACCATTAAGAGTTGATCCTAAATTCATAAATGATTGGACATAAATGATTTCCAATTATACGTAATAGTGTTTGAATTTTGGGCCATTAAGAGTTGAAGCATGCCACCTTCGATGTCATTGAAAACATCTCACCAAAATGTTCATGTAGACTATAAGTCTACAAAAAATGTAGTTCGGATGATCCTAAAGTCTATTCTAAAAATTATTTGTTCACATATTTATGTCAAAATTAATATTTAATGTAAAAGGCAATCATTTTCTTAGAATTTTGAGCAATTGCTCAAGTCATCCAGACACAAATAGTTCAGTAATTTTCTGCAACAACAGTGAAGACTAATTAGAAAAGTTGGTTTTGTCAACTACAATTATCTCTAGCGTTTGGTTTAGAAAATTAGCCTT
>JXCR01006467.1:0-23544 GCA_002079205.1 Phalaenopsis hybrid cultivar
ACACAATTTCTGTATTTTTGATATTTTGAAAACAAGTCTTATGTGTTTTAACGATAAAATTAAAAAAAAAAAATTAATAAAAAAACATTATTTTTGGGTTTGTTTTTTATTTTTTGTTTTGAAAAATAAAAAAACAGAAAGTGATCCCAAATAGGGTCTTAGAGAATTTGGAAAAATGTAATGTGGCCCATGTTAAATCTAAGAGAATAATTTGTGATGTTATAAATTTTGTTTAATAAATTTTATAATAAATTAGATACTAAAAAATGAAAAATATGCGTATAAACTAGTCAAATAAAGAGAAAAAAATTATTTCAAATAAAGTATATTAAAGATGAAAATTTAAAATTATTTTTCTTATGGAAAGATTTTCAACATAGACGGATGAGAATATTTTGATAAATTTTTCAATGAAGTTTTTGAAAATACAATCGACATTTTTGATCTTAATATCAATAATAATAATAAAAGTTTTTATTTTTATCGTCACATTAGTAAAAAAAAAGTGTAGGAGATTTTAAATAAAATCAAGTGTAGAAAATCAGTTGAACCTGATGGTATTCCAATGCAGGTGTGGAGATATTTAGGAGATCTGAGAGTTTCTTGGCTTACTAAACTTTTTAATATTATTTTGAAACTTTAAAAGGTGCCTGAGGAGTGGAGTATTTTGGTCACCTTTTTAATAATAAAGGAGATATGCAAGAGTGTGCAAATTATATAAGAATTAAGTTAACATGTTATACATTAAAATTATGGGAGAAAATAATTAAACATAGTTTAAGACATAATATGAAGTTTTCTCATAGTTAATTTGAATTTATGTCAGGCAATTCTACTTGGAAGCTATGCATTTATCGATAGATTTGATGCAAAAGTACAGAGAAAGGAAGATCTACATGTGATTTTTATTGACTTAGTAAAAATTTAAGATAAGGTTGCTCAAAAAGTTCTTTGGAGAGTTAAAGAAAAGAAGAGTGTTGATATGACTTACATTCATGCCATTAAAGATATGTATGCTAGAGTTGTTACTTGTATTAGAAAAGGAGGATTGACTAAGTATTTTTCAATTTCAGTTGGATTACATCAGTGATCTACTTTAAACCCATATCTTTTTGCTTTGGTTATGGATGTTCTTATTGGACATTTACAGAAGGATGTATTTTGATGTATGTTTTTTGCTGACGATATCCTTCTTGTGAATAAGACTAGAGAAAGGGTTCATGAATAAACTTGAATTATGTAGGTCTGCATTTGAGTCTAAAGGCTCTCGCTTTATTGGATTAAAAACTGAAGACATGGAATGTAATCTTTGTAGTAGTAGATCTAGTGACAGAGTTGCAACAATGGATGATCAAATCATTAAAAAGAGTAAACATTTTAGATATATCAGGTCTATTGTTTGTATAGATGGCACTGTTATTTGTAGAATTCAAGTTGGATGGTTGAAGTGGAGGAATTCATCGGGCTTATTGTGTGATAGAAAAGTACCGCTTAGACTTGAGAGAATTTTTTTAAGATGGTGATGAGACATGCCATGTTTTATGACGTAGAATGTTGGCCTATAAAAGAGAAGCATAAAATTAAGTTAAGTTTTGCAAAGATGAGAATGCTTAGGTGTATGAGCAGCTTAAAACACTTAGAGACAAAATGCAAAATGAATGTATCTATGAAAGGTCTGGTGTAAGCTCTGTGGCAAATAAGATTTGAGAGAGTCATCTTAGATGGTTTGGTCACATTAAACGTCGACCATATGATGTTCTAGTTAGGAGAGTAGATGTTTTAGATTCAGATTATGTTAAGAAAGGTAAAAGTAGACTTAAAAAAACTTGGACATTTTGTATGAAAAATGATTTTAATTAATTAGAATTAAATGAAAATATGACACTCAATAAAACATAATTGAGAAAAATGATTTATGTAGCCAATCTCACTTAGTGGAATAAAGACTTCTTGTTGTTGTTGTAGATAGTCTATATACATTTAACAACCACCGTCTTTCCTTGGCACCATCATGATTAGTGATCGGTTTGATGTGTTGCTTGTTTTTATGACTCTTTGATCTAGCAACTCAGCCATCCGCGGTTGGAGACACCAGCAGGAACACACCTCAGGAAGTTGAGACAACTGATTCGGATAAGGACAGAGTTACCCTGAGTGAGAAGAAGCCTAAAAGGAGTAACACACCTACTACGACCCCCTCTAGAAATTGCTTTAGNCTATATTAGCTATTGCTGCTAACTTATATCTTAATGATGGCATTCATACACTCCATATATTGTTTGTTGAAAGATGAAAAGGCTAAATTTAATGTAACTTAGTTCCTATTATAGTTCATTTACCATTTTGGATGACATCTGTATAATATCCTGTAATTAAGCAAGAATAACATGAGAAAACTTCTCTTAAAAACAATCAACCGGTTTTGCAGGGGTTTCGGTCCAGCTTCCTGTTGGACCACTCAATTGTTTTCAAGGGGCGGGAACTACCGCTCCTTTTCCTCCCTTCTGTTTCCTTTTGCTCTATTTAAAGGCTGTTTGTGTGCTTTAGGGTTCAATTTTTGTGTTTCCTGATTTTAGAGCTCCCATCGCTAGCCATGCTTCCCTTGTTATGGCTGTATCCAAGGATGGGTGGCGCTCCAGCTGTATCTTACTTCGAGATGGTGGTTATTTCGTCTATCTTTCGCCGTCCAACACTTTCCTTGTTGCCTCCTAGCTTTCCCTGCACCTTCATGTTGCCGCCCTGCTTGCCCTGCACCATTCCTGTTCCTGCCCTGCCATCCTGCTCTTTCTGCTGCCACTCCTGCCTTTCTGCACCCTACCGCCGCCCAATCTTCCAGCATCCTCCCTTCTGCCACCAAGATCTGCCAGCACCTGTCTGGCTGCCGCCAGGTCCATCCTGTGCCTTCCCTGTTACCGCCAACCCCCTCCCGCTCCCTCTCTGCTGCCCCTCCTCGTTACCCTCCTCCTAATTGATGCCATAACATTTCAAGCCATCCCCACATCTGCTGTGCAGCCAGAGTTCATCACCTTGACCCTCGCCATAGAGTCCCGTTTATATTTGTGTCACTTTATGTCCACTTTTATCAAAACCTTGTTTTGTTTTTTTCTAATTTCCAGCAATATTAATCGTATTTGCTTATTTCAGATTGAATCGGGTATCACAATCAATGCATTCTCCAACTCAAAGGCACTTGGAATCTGTATATCATATATTAAAATTCATTAAAGGAATTCTGGGAAGAGGCTTTTATGATATAAAATACAAAAAATAAACATAGAAGCATGCACGGTCGCAGATTGGGTAGCTGGTGAGGATAACAAATTCACCACAAAATTTGCACAAAATTATGGGAAAATATTGTCACTCGGGAGTATGAACCACCATGGTGACTATTGCACAAGGAATTTATAAGTTATCTAGTTAGAAAGATTGATTGAGATTTTCAAATATATAAAACATGACCTATAACTTTCTACGGTGACAATAAATCAACAACTGATATTGTGAACAATTCTGCTCAAATATGACAGAATAAAATATGCAAGAATTGATCGCTCATTTATAAATGCAGCTATTGGAAAAGGTGGAATAAACCCATGTTATATTCCTACTTCTTTATAACAAGCTGATGTTCTCACAAAATTTCAGAAAAAAAGAGATTTTGAAGATAGATCATGCATGTTGGGAACGATAAATATTTATTCCTGGACTTTAGAGAGGGGTTTTAGTAAATATAGAAAAATATTAATGGTTGGTGGTTTCTCATTTATCCAGGATATAATTTCAAATGGAAACACTTCATATTGGTGCCTCCTCAACAAGAACTAGATTTCCTATGCCAACTCGCACGTCTTTATTCCTGAATTACCTTGGGCTGGAATAGCAGTTCCAGCACCACATCCTCCTCACTGTGAGCTGGGTTTCCATTCTAGCTCCCACGAGCTTTCCTTGTTCTCACTAAAGCAGATTTCTATTCATTTTCAAGCTGCTGACCCCTGTTGGTATTAGATGACTAGTTGTTTCATTTATTCCTTTCTCCAAGCATCAATTCTTTTCATCTATTTCCCACGGTAATTATTTCCTAACAATGTCTTTTGTACACTCCTTATGTTCTTTATAGGAAAAAAGGGAAAGGCAGCTAATTTATATTATAGTTTTACCATTTTGGATGTTAATTTTATCTACCCTGTAATTCAGCTGGAACGATATAAGAAAAATTCTTCTCTTAAACTATATTTTGCTCATGCATCAATGTACTTTGAAAACATGCGCACAGCAATATCATGGTTTTTTTCCTGATTTTACTATTTTTGCTGTATAACTAGGGAATGATCCGGACAGATACATTCGCTTTCTTCTGATGTATTAATTCTTCAGGTCCATTTTAATTTTATGTTCTATGGACTTGATCTACTTGGAACCTGTTTTCAATTTATGAAAACCCCCATATTTCTTCTATATCTCATAAAAGGAGTTCCTTAGTGAAGCATTATGCATTGAACATGACTCCTTTCGGCATTGTATTGAAAAACACTAGCCAAATAAACTATCTATTTGTTCTTTGTTCCATGTTGTCAAAAAAATTTCAATGGTTTAAGGTATGATTTGAATTGGATGAAAATCAGTTTTAAATGAAATTTGGCTAAGTTGAACCTAAATAGATCTTTTAATGACCACAGTTGGTTTGAATTCTGTTATGGTTTCTACCTCAAGCTAATGTTGGTGTGATTAATTAATTGGGCAAGTTCCATATTTATCAGATTTTGATTCAACCCTGTATACCAAATATTTAATTCGTATAGAGATTCCCAATTACTTCAGTGTCGGTGATGGCACTAATAAATATTTATTTCTCGCAGCATAGCTGAAGATCAAGTTATATTTCCTGCAGTTGATGGAGAAGTGTCATTCATACNCTTGTTTTTCTTTTTTATGCTCATTCACACGTTAAATATGTGATCACCTATATAAAAATCATATCATTGCTCATCTTAATGATCTACAACATATTCTCTTGTCGCTTGGTATTAATTGGTCTGAATTTTTTTCCAAAAATATATATTTTTTTCATAAATCCTTGCGTGTCTGGTTACTCATGTCATTTATTCTATTGTTGTAACTTGTTTGATTGTCATATTTTAGTTTACACTTAGATATGTCTTCTCAAATACAATATTCATCTTATGTGAACCACTCAAATGGGAAAGGCTGCATGAAGGTATGTAATTTTAGCATAGTGACATCGGGCATTTCTATCTTTCACTGAAATACATCAATAGACATACAGGAATACTTGAATGTAACTGTTTGATTGCCAGGATATACTTGTAATTGTTTACTTATCTGTTAAACTGTTGGAAAATTTTCATTGATGAGATCTTGTTATGGTTGCATGTTATATCTTTTGTCTTTATTTTTATTGTTTGTGAATATAGAAAAATATCAACGGCTAGTGGTTTCTCTTTAATCCATGAAATAAATTTTAATGCAAACACTACAGCTATTGAAGACTTTCACTGAGAGCTGGATTTTTTTATTCTAGCTCTCATGTGTGTATTTCTGCTTTACCTAGAGCTAAATTTGTTATTCTAGCGGCTCATCCTGTTAAGTGTGTACTGGGTTTCCATTCCAGCTCCCACATGCTTTCTATGGACCGCACCAAAGGCACAGATTCTTATTCCGCTGCTTTTTGCCTAGCCCAACTGCTATTTGATGGCTTGNCCTGCATTACCTAGAGCTAAATTTGTTATTCTAGCGACTCATCTTGTTAAGCATGTACTGGGTTTCCATTCCAGCTCCCACATGCTTTCCATGGACCGCACCAAAGGCACAGATTCTTATTCCGCTGCTTTTTGCCTAGCCCAACTGCTATTTGATGGCTTGTTCTTTCCATTTCTCCTTTTCAATTTATATTAGCTATTGCCTGCAAACTTATATCTTAATGATGGCATTCATACACTCCATATATTGTTTGTTGAAAGATGAAAAGGTTAAATTTTAATTAACTTAGTTCCTATTATAGTTCATTTACCATTTTGGATGACATCTGTATAATATCCTGCAATTAAGCAAGAATAACATGAGAAAACTTCTCTTAAATACAATCAACCGGTTTTGCAGGGGTTTCGGTCTAGCTTCCTGTTGGACCACTCAATTGTTTTCAAGGGTCGGGAACTACCGCTCCTTTTCCTCCCTTCTATTTCCTTTTGCTCTATTTATAGGCTGTTTGTATGCTTTAGGGTTCAATTTTTGTGTTTCCTGATTTTAGAGCTCCCGTCGCTAGCCATGCTTCCCTTGTTACTGTATCCAAGGATGGGTGGCGCTCCAGCTGTATCTTACTTCGAGGTGGTGGTTATTTCGTCTATCTTTCGCCGTCCAACACTTTCCTTGTTGCCGCATAGCTTTCCCTGCACCTTCGTGTTGCCGCCCTGCTTGCCCTGCACCATTCCTGTTCCTGCCCTGCCATCCTGCTCTTCCTGTTGCCACTCCTGCCTTTCTGCACCCTACCGCCGCCCAATCTTTTAGCATCCTCCCTTCTGCCACCAAGATCTGCCAGCACCTGTCCGGCTGCCGCCAGGTCCATCCTGTGCCTTCCCTGTTACCGCCAACCCCCTCTCGCTCCCTCCCTGCTGCCACCTCCTCGTTACCGTCCTCCTAATTGATGCCATAACATCTCAAGCCATCCCCACATCTGCTGTCCAGCCAGAGTTCATCACCTTGACCCTCGCCATAGAGTCCCGTTTATATTTGTGTCACTTTATGTCCAATTTTATCAAAACCTTGTTTTGTTTCTTTCTAATTTCCAGCAATATTAATCGTGTTTGCTTATTTCAGATTGAATCGGGTATCACAATCAATGCATTCTCCAACTCAAAGGCACTTGGAATCTGTATATCATATATTAAAATTCATTAAAGGAATTCTGGGAAGAGGCTTTTATGATATAAAATACAAAAAATAAACATAGAAGCATGCACGGTCGCAGATTGGGTAGCTGGTGAGGATAACAAATTCACCACAAAATTTGCACAAAATTATGGGAAAAAATTGTCACTCGGGTGACTATGAACCACCATGGTGACTATTGCACAAGGAATTTATAAGTTATCTAGTTAGAAAGATTGATTGAGATTTTCAAATATATAAAACATGACCTATAACTTTCTACGGTGACAATAAATCAACAACTGATATTGTGAACAATTCTGCTCAAATATGACAGAATAAAATACTCAAGAATTGATCGCTCATTTATAAATGCAGCTATTGGAAAGGGTGGAATAAACCCATGTTATATTCCTACTTTACAACAAGCTGTTGTTCTCACAAAATTTCAGAAAAAAAGAAATTTTGAAGATATATCATGCATGTTGGGAACGATAAATATTTATTCCTGGACTTTAGAGAGGGGTTTTAGTAAATATAGAAAAATGTTAATGGTTGGTGGTTTCTCATTTATCCAGGATATAATTTCAAATTGAAGCACTTCATATTGGTGCCTCCTCACCAAGAACTAGATTTCCTATGCCAACTCCCACGTTTTTATTCCTGAATTACCTTGGGCTGGAATAGCTGTTCCAGCACCACATCCTCCTCACTGTGAGCTGGGTTTCCATTCTAGCTCCCACGAGCTTTCCTTGTTCTCACTAAAGCAGATTTCTATTCATTTTCAAGCTGCTGACCCCTGTTGGTATTAGACGGCTAGTTGTTTCATTTAGTCCTTTCTCCAAGCATCAATTCCTTTCATCTATTTCGCACGGTAATTATTTCCTAACAATGTCTTTTGTACACTCCTTATATTCTTTATAGGGAAAAAGGGAAAGGCAGCTAATTTATATTATAGTTTTACCATTTTGGATGTTAATTTTATCTACCCTATAATTCAGCTGGAACGATATAAGAAAAATTCTTCTCTTAAACTATATTTTGCTCGTGCATCAATGTACTTTGAAAACATGCGCACAGCAATATCATGGTTTTTTTTCCTGATTTTACTATTTTTGCTGTATAACTAGGGAATGCTCCGGACAGATACATTCGCTTTCTTCTGATGTATTAATTCTTCAGGTCCATGTTAATTTTATGTTCTATGAACTTGATCTACTTGGAACCTGTTTTCAATTTATGAAAACCCCCATATTTCTTCTATATCGCATAAAAGGAGTTCCTTAGTGAAGCATTATGCATTGAACATGACTCATTTGGGCATTGTATTGAAAAACATTAGCCAAACAAACTATCTATTTGATTTTTGTTCCATGTTGTCAAAAAAAATTCAATGGTTTAAGGTATGATTTGAATTGGATGAAAATCAGTTTTAAATGAAATTTGGCTAAGTTGAACCTAAATAGATCTTTTAATGACCATAGTTGGTTTGAATTCTGTTATGGTTTCTACCTTAAACTAATGTTGGTGTGATTAATTAATTGGGCAAGATCCATATTTATCAGATTTTGATTTAACCCTCTATACCAAACATTTAATTTGTATAGAGATTCCCAATTACTTCAGTGTCGGTGATGGCGCTAATAAATATTTATTTCTCGCAGCATAGCTGAAGATCAAGTTATATTTCCTGCGGTTGATGGAGAAGTGTCATTCATACAGGAGCATGCAGAAGAAGAAAGTCGATTTAACAAAATCAGGCTTTTGATTGAAAAAATCAAAACTACAGGAACAAATTCGAGTACTGCTGACTTTTATTTGAAGTTATGTTCATATGCTGATCAGATGATGGAAGCCATCCAGAAGCATTTCGTTAATGAGGAAGTTGAGGTATGTTGCTTTTGCCTGTGTTAACTGGGCCATGTTAAATTGAAGGGAGCTGCTGTCTCATTTCGTTATTCTAGGTTCTTCCCCTTGCCAGGATGCATTTCTCTCTGGACAAACAGCGTGAACTACTGTATAAGAGTTTATGTGTAATGCCTTTGAGATTATTAGAACGTGCTTTACCCTGGTTTGTTTCCATGCTTACTGATGAACAGGCGAAGTCTTTCCTCCACAATATATGCATGGCAGGTTGCCAAGCATCCTTTTGCAATTTTCTAGTTTCTTACAGTTTTCATGTTTTTCACAAGTATCTTACAACTTTATTGCAGCACCACCATCTGACACCGCATTGGTGACTCTTTTCTCGGGTTGGGCATGTAAGGGTCGGACTCGGGACGTCTCTAGTCCTGGCAAATTTATATGCTTATCATCAGAGGCAATTGGTTGCTTCTTGTCAGAAGATAAGGATATTGAATCAGATTTTAGTCTGGGGAGTTGTAAATGTGCCCTCCAACATGGCAAGCAACTTCCATCACATTCACAACATGTACAGATGGCGAGTAAAAAAACTCTAGTAAAGCAAGGCGATGACTGTAGGTCTTCCCCAAATGCTAATGATAGTTATCACCCTGGCAAAATAGAGGCTAATGATTTGTCATGCAGTACAACTTGTTGTGTTCCTGGGTTAGGGGTTGATGGTGGTAGTTTGAGAGTTAGCTCACTGGCTACTGGTAAATCACTGCGGTCGTTGTCTTACAATTCAAGAGTCCCTTCTCTTAATTCTTGTCTTTTTCTCTGGGAAACCGACACATTGTCATCCAATAAGGATTATACAGTCAGACCGATTGACAATATTTTTAAATTTCATAAAGCAATTCGAAAGGATTTGGAGTATCTGGATGTTGAATCTGGAAAGATTATAGATTGTGATGAGACTTTTTTGCATCAGTTCAGTGGAAGATTTCGTTTACTTTGGGGTCTATACAAAGCTCATAGTAATGCTGAGGATGACATTGTTTTCCCTGCGTTGGAGTCAAGAGAGACACTGCACAATGTCAGCCATTCATACACTCTTGATCACAAGCAGGAGGAGAAGCTATTCAAAGATATATCCGAAGTTCTTTCAGAGCTCACAGAGTTGCATGATGGCCTGGCCAATACAGACGCCATACCTGAAGAAGGAATTGCAAGTAATTCACCTTGCCATGACATAAGCTGGAAAAGAAAGCATAATGAACTTGCCACAAAACTTCAGGGAATGTGTAAATCTATTCGAGTTACACTGGACCAGCATGTTTTTATGGAAGAGCTTGAGTTGTGGCCTCTATTTGACAGACATTTTTCGATTGAGGAGCAGGATAAGATTGTTGGTCGAATTATTGGAACGACAGGGGCAGAGGTTCTCCAGTCAATGTTACCATGGGTTACCTCTGCACTAACCCTTGAGGAGCAGAATATGATGATGGACACATGGAGAAAGGCAACTAAAAATACTATGTTCAATGAGTGGTTAAATGAATGGTGGAATGGTGCTCCAAATTGTGCCCAGGATTCAGTGGATCATGGTGTTATTCCTAATGATACAAATTGTCCTGCTGTATTTTTTTATTTTTTAAGGTCCTTAATTTTTTATGACTGACTTTCTTGTGTTTTCTCAGGAATTGTTTGTCACGAAAGTCTTGATAAAGGTGATCAAATGTTTAAACCTGGCTGGAAAGATATTTTTAGAATGAATCAAAATGAACTTGAAGCTGAAGTACGTAAGGTATCTCGAGACTCAACGCTTGATCCACGAAGAAAAGCATATCTTATTCAAAATCTTATGACCAGGTTGGTTCCTGCGAAGTTGGATTGTCTGTTTCATGTTTAATGGTTTCATTTTTTATCATGTTCATGACCTTTTTTTTAATTTCTATCATAGCCGCTGGATAGCCGCTCAACAAAAGTTAACTCAAACTAAAACCGATGAGATTGATGGCAATGATATTTGGGGATGCTCACCATCATTCCGTGATCCGGAGAAGTCAATATATGGATGTAAGCACTACAAAAGGAACTGCAAGCTTCTGGCAGCCTGTTGTGGCAAATTGTTCACATGTCGGTTCTGCCATGACAAAGTCAGTGATCATTCAATAGATAGGTATTCCCTTTTTTCTATCATTTTAAGCTTTTAATTTGTAAGTTATACTAAATGTGGTTTGACTTACATCAATGCAAACTATATCTCCATTTTAGAAATTGTTTGTTATGGTGCATACACATCATATAGATGTGATTTTTGACCTTTAGATGATTACTCCTTATACTGTAGTTATTTTTTCATTCGACCAAAA
Organism: Phalaenopsis hybrid cultivar; assembly: GCA_002079205.1. Classification (NCBI taxonomy): domain Eukaryota; kingdom Viridiplantae; phylum Streptophyta; class Magnoliopsida; order Asparagales; family Orchidaceae; genus Phalaenopsis; species Phalaenopsis hybrid cultivar. Next base: position 11,103 of record JXCR01006467.1, read on the forward strand.
ATTGATCCTGTCTGTGCGTTGCTCCCCTACCCACCCTCTGTTACCAGAGTTATCATAAACAAAACAACACTAAGAAAAACAATCATTTTTACTGAAAATAAATAGAAGATTGCAACCAAACACGCCTAAAAGGGCAAATGCAACAACGCGATACATAAACTCACACTGGAGTCCGATCTCGGGATGTTGGTGGTTGGCTAGATGGATTGGAAATGGGTGTTTGGTGGCTGGAATTGTGGGAATAGTTAGGTGGGGCGGCGGTTGCAGCAAGTACGGGCGTATGGAGGGCAGGTTTTTGGGTGGCAACACATGTAGGGCAGCTGGGAGAGGCTGGAGAACAGCAAGTTGGCTGTTCCATGTGACGGCAGTGTGGGGAAAGGTTATTGCGCAAGTGGCAGCAATTGGGGGATGTAGGAACAACAGGATATGATGCAGTGTAGGCAGCAGCAAGTCATAATGAAAGGCTGGAACGGCAGAAAAACAGGTTGGACTGCGATTCTGGGCATTGGCAGCGAAGGAAGTAGGCAAGAAGCAAGGCCGGAAGCTTGGTGATAGGTGGAGGCCAGCTGTGTTGGGCGGAAACAAGCCTATAAAGGAGGGAGGTGGTGGCTGGAATTGGTGGAACTGCAGGAAAGAACAGCAAAAACTGCTACTCTGACGGCTGTGTCAGGCTAGGGAAGACGGGGATTGATGTGGGATTGTTGCGGAGGTTAGGGGAAGGATAATCACCATCTAGGGAGTGAGATATAGCCGGAGTACCACCCAAACCTTTGGATACAACCCTCAAATGAAGAAACGGATGCCGACTGCTGTCCTAAACAAACTCTTGCCAAAAAACAAAACCTAGAACATCGAAAAAGTAAATATATAATAAGAGGATAGTGATGAGTGGCTTAAAAAGTCTTCCGACTCTACAACAATGAAAAAATCTTGACCAATTCAATCCAAGCACGAAAATGGAATCCAACATTGTCACAGGAGTGTAGCAAATCACATAAACGGGGTGTGGTATTGTAGTAGGGACACTGAAACGGGGCTCCCGGGTAGCTCATACGTCAGTCTCCCTACATTATGAGAGCTTCGATCTCATCTATCAAAGTTTATGTTTCCTCATAGTAGTCAGGTCAATCCCGTTTAAGACAACAGTAAGATTGCAAGTCCCTGTAAGTCAATCTTGCAGCTATTGTCATTTCAAAGCACATCCTGATAGAATAAACATTCATCCACCATTGACACAACTTAAGACAAAACCGCATAACGACGTAGGTTCACTAGCCAAATTCAAAGCAGATAGTTTCATAATCTACTTCTTTCACTCTTCGTACTAAGTTAGATGTATGATAAACAAGTCTATAATGAGGAATCAACTCTGAGATGCAATTTATGGCAGGCTGGCCCATACTGAAGGGTAACTACTTAAGAGAGACCTCTTCTTCTTCTTCTTCTTTGAAAGGATCTAGATCTCACTGTAAGATGTTCCTTCCTGCAAAGCTTCTAAGGCAATTTACAACACCGGTTCATCCATCCTGGCTGATTATTTGTCTGTGGGTTTAGTGTTAAACTAATTTTAATATCACAATGACTTTTTATGGATTTCCATAAGTGGCACTAAAAAGAGTCTCATCTCAGACACATTAGACCTCCCTCAGTAGATACAACTCAGGAAGTAGCCTATATATCTGCAAAGTCTAAATTTCTCTTTCATGGGGATGCTCTGTGTTTGATATCAATTCCTCAAACATATGTTCCTTTTGGACATCCAATATCAGTCAAATTGATGCTCTTCTCAACGCCTACAAAATGGTGGCTCAAGCCACCACAATCTCGACAACCATTATCATGGACTCACTACCTTCTAGAACAACTACTTTCAAGTCAGCTTGAGTTTCTTTTCTGGGTTCAATTGGAATCACTGGCGTCTCATCTTTGTTGGCTAGAAGTTGAGAATCCTCTCTCAAATCTACTTCTCCTTGGTCACTTTTTATTTCTTTAATTGCTCCCTGATCTATGAAAAATATCATTCTCTTGGTTGTGCAATCTGTTTCAATATGCCTAAATAGATGACACTTGAAACATTTATAGGTTGGGATGAATTTGAAAATGTGGATTGGTTTTACCTGTCTCCACTCTGACCTAGTGTCTTTTTAGGCGTGGTTGACTTAGATGTTCATCCAAGTATATTCTTTTTATAAGTTTCTAAGATTGAACTCTGCTTGCAAGATGTGATGGTCATATGGTAATGTATTCTCCCCACTTTTGAAATTAGTTTGCACATCCTATCCATAATGAACCGGTAAGTACAGACGCTACATATCTCCTTTTATTTGGGACCAACTAATGATCTTATCTTTTCCCTCTCGCTGGCGTAGGTGCTTTAAATATTGCCACTAAAATAATGCACTCTTCTTTAACTTATTAGCAGCTAGTTTCACCATTCCATCCGTTGAGACGTCCTTGTACTAAAAAAAATGTTCAGTTTGGAGCCACTCAATGAATATGTTCGAATCCAAGTGGTCATCAAAATATGACATTCACATGATATTGGAGGTAATCCAAACCATAATAAAAATAAATAAATATTATTNGCGACATCAAAGTGTTTCAATGGCGGCAGTGCAGGGGAGGGGTTGTTACAGAGGGAAGTAAGCTGGAAGGAGAGGAATGGACGGTTGGGTTACTGTAACAACTAAAAAAACAAAAAAATGCTTTTTTCAGGCTGCTTCAGTGAGGGGAAATGCCAGCTGAAGTGACAAGAGATGTGGGGTTCTGCAGGACGGGAAGAGGATGGTTGTCCAGCGTGGCGACTGAGAGGACAGGTGGCTAGAGTGGGGAAACTGCAAGGAAAACAACAAGGTGTAGCTGTTTGGGGATTGCTGCAACAATGGAGGGCGGTCGGGAGAGATGTGGGGAGAATGTGGAAAATGATATTAAAATGAGAGATACAGTTTGGGGAGAATGTGGAAAATGATATTGAAATGATATTGAAAGGGAAAACAACATTTTGGGAGAGAGAGATACAGTTAGAGCACCACCCAAACCCCCTCAGATACTACCCTTAAAGAGAGACATACGTCAGTGGCTATCCTGACATAAATCTGAGCTAATAGTGAATTACAAACCCTAATACAACACATATATAGGAAATGATTAAAAAAGAATGAAGGATAATTGGAAAGAAAACATAAGAAAAGAATACATAGTTATTTTTGGCGCCTCCCGCGATATATATTTCCGCTGTACTATAGCAACTATAGTACTGCTCACGTTGTAAGCTTTCGCATCAATCTCTCGAGGTTTGGGGGAGCTTCAACCTCATCCGTTGAAACTTCTGTCTTTTTATATAGCATTCGGTCGACCATGTTGAAGGTGGTGGAAACGTTGTAATCTTTCGGTAAGTCAATCATGTTGGCATTGGTATTCTAAAGTACATTTTGATAAAATGTATATCCATCTTGTTTTGGCATAATCATAATTGGAACTATACATGGATGACTACCCTCATGAACGAACTCTTGAGTCATTAAATATGTATTTGATATCTTCCACTCTTCGTATTCGTCCAAGTGAATTTGATAAACAGTTATGTAATCAGATTTAACTTGGGTAAAATTTGTGGCAAACTGCACCACTCAATAGCAACCACTCATGAGAGACTTCTTCTTCACTAATAGGACCTGGACTCCATTGAACAATTTCCTTTCCCATCAAGCTCCTAAGATAAATTTCAAGGTTGGGGTCTATCTCTCATATCTAGATATCTGATGATGGGTATCATGTTGAACTGAAACTAACAACAAAATAACTCCATGTAATCTTGTTATGGCACAAAAGGGCACCATTTCTGACGTGTTGAACCTTCTTCAGTAGGGGCAGCTCAAGAATTAGTCTATAGATCTGAATAGCCTTAATTTTTCTTATCAGGGGTTACCATTCCTCTGGTGTCAGTTCCTCAACTCACGATTGCTTTGGACGCTCATCGTGAAATCGGTTGGAGTCTCTTCCACGGGTTAAACTGGAGTTATGTGCATCTTTTCCTTCTCAACTAAAAGCTGCTCTTCTTATGTATCCTCACCATCTTCAGTATCTACTTTTTCATTACTCAATTTTCAAGAACACTTTGCTCAATAAAATAGATCGTCCACTTAGTTGTGCGGTCTAATTCAATATGCTCAAATCCGTGGCACTTGCGACACCTTCTGGATGTGACAAATTTAGGGATTCAGATTGATTCCTCCTGTTCTCCACTCTGAACTAGCATTATCTCTGTCGAGGTCATCTTGGGTGTTTTCCTAGGTGTACTCTAGCTGTAAGATCCTGAGGTTGAACTCTGTTTGTAAAATGGGTGGTCGTTCGGTGATGTGGTCTTTCCATCTTTGAAGCTTGAGTCTGAACATTTTGTCTATAGTAAGCTGGTAAGAACCGGCGTTGTATCTCCCTCTTCATTTTCAGATTCTTCTATTCCCCTTTCAACTTTCCAAATCACAGTTGAGGGTAATTTCCCCTGTGTTTCATCCTCAATGTATGGAAGCCTCCGCTAAAGTCGGTTGATCTCTCGTTGCATCGTTTTCTTGGTAGGCTCAAGCATATATCTCATTGGTGGCATGGTCAGGGTTTGGAGTGGGAGGTGAAAGAGGGCGTAAAAAATAATTTATGATTGCTGATTTTGAAAATTATCAAGGGGAAATTAGGGTTAGGTCAAAGGTTTGGTTATGATGTGGGAATAGAAAAGAAAAAATTTTGTGAAGAGGTAAGGCAGATGCTAAACACTGAAGGATGTGGAAAGGGATAAGGAAGATAAACACCACCTCGGGATAGAAAATTACATATTATTGAATTAGGGGGTTAGGCTGGCTATGATATTAAATAATGTCGAAGGTAACCCAAACCATAATAGAAAATTACATATTATTACTTGAAGTAACTAAGCAGTTACAATCATACTCTTGAAAGGAAAAATATAACAACACGAAACCCGAAAATTGGAAATAGCAACAGACACGACACAAATTATCAAATTAGCGTAGGATCTTGGGGTGGTTGATCGACGAAGGTTTAGTTCTCCGATAAGGTAGCAAGGAGTGGGTGAAGACTAGAAGGCGCGGCGACAACAAAGGGTGTGGACGATGACAATGAAGGGGAGAAGTTGCGGCAACGACAGCAAGATGGAAGGAGAGGAATTGATGGTTGTGTGGCTGGAATAGTGAAAATTGCAAGAAAAGGCTGTTTTCAGGTGGCTGCAATAAGGGGGAATATTGACGGAAATGACGGGGGATGCAGGGAACTGCAAGAGGATGGCTTTCCGGGGTGGTGGTAGTGAGGATGGATGGCTAGAGTTGGAACTGCAGGGTAAACAACAAGATGTTGTTTCGGGGAGGCTGCATCAATGAAGGGTGGTTAGGAGCGATGTGGGTGTGATGTGGAAAGGGATAGGGAAGATAAACACCACCTGTGAGAGAAATATAGTCGGAGTACCACTCAAACTCTCACATACAACCTTTGGAGTGAGAAACAGAAGTCGATGGCTCTCCTGACAGAAATCTGAGCCAAAATTGAATTCAAAACCCAACACATGTATAGAACAGGAGGAAAACAAACTTATTTTGAATTCAAAACCTAACACAACACATGTATAGAAAAGTACTAAAAAAGAATAAATATAATAGGAAAAAAAGCATAAGAAAGGAAAACAAACTTATTTTGATACCTCTTGCGATATATATTTCCACGGTACTGTAGTAGCTACAGTATTGGGTTCGTGTTACTGTAGTAGTTATAGTACCGCGCACACGTTAAACTCCAGCTTCACATATGTTTCTTCAAAATCCCGCCTTCTCAATTTTTTAGGTCAAAACTTTGAGGCAGAGATTATTCATCCCTGGAATCCACATGGTGGAAGAGATTCGCTTTATTCCTTCGATCTGGCAAGCCATTGTTGTGACTATGAATGACTTGTCTGGATTGCCTTCTCTCAAAGACGACAAGTCTTTGTTGTAGTTGAAGGATTTCTCGCCGCACATCGTCCATAGAAAGAAGGTTTTCAGGTATCTCTTTGTGGATTTCTCATAAACGACATCGTGGCATTTCCTCTTGAATAGATCCCAACTGCTGTCTCTTCGGTGACGTGGTTGGGATTTGGGTTTTGGTAGGTGGAATAGGGTGTATAGGGATATTGTAGTGTGGGCAAGAAAAATTTTGGGTTGCCGGTTTGAAAAGTCAGCAAAGGGGAGGATTTTTATGTGGAAGTGGGGTTTGGTATTGACAGATGCTAGAAATACTAGAATAGTAAGGTTAAAATGATACTTGAGTTATCCCAAATAACACTAAGAAAAATAAATTTTATTATTGAAAGCAAAAAGATAGTTACAACTAACCACACTTGGAAAGACAAATATAACAACTTGACATATAAACTCACATTGTGGTCCGGTTCTGGGATGGTGGTGGTCAACTAGAGGATTGGAAAGGGGTGTTAGGTGGCTGGAATTTTGGGAAGAGTGACGGAGGGTGGTGGTTGCAACAATTAGGAGCGATGGAGGGTTGTCTTTGGGCGACAACACATGTAAGGCGTTTGGGAGAGGCCGGAGAGCAGCAGGTTGGTAGTTTCTGGTGACAGAAGCATGGGGAAAGGGTATTGCTGCAAGGGGTAGCAAGCGGGGGATGCAGGACCGCAAAACTGTCAAAGTTTTGAGAAAAATAGACTGAATTTTGAATAGGCTCGTCTTTTCTCTTTGCTTTCATTCCATTAAATAACAATCTTACCATCTATTTTAGATACAAAATAAAGTGCATATAATCTATTTTAGGTAATTTATAATACATATTCCTAATCTAAATATTCAGTTAAAAAGGGAAATATATCAGAATAAATATATTAGAAATAAGAGAGCTCCTAATTATAGAAAACTCCTAATTTAGTTGTCTGATTTCCGTCCTTTCTGATTGACATCCCCCTTCAAATCGATGTTGACTGATCAGAAAACATCAATTTGCCAAAAAGAAACTGATAACACTACCGGGACAAAAAATTCTCAAGCCGTGAGTGTCGAAGCCTGAAAATGTCGAAGCCCAAGAGTGTCAAAACCAAAATTTTGCCGAAGCCTGGAAGTGTCGAAGCCTAAGAGTGCCGAAGCCTGAAAATGTGGGAGCCCAAGAGTACCGAAGCCAAAGTTTTGACGAAGCCTAAGAATGCCAAAGGCTGAGAGTGCGAAGCTTGAAAGTGTCGAAGCCTAAGAGTGTCGAAGCCCGAAAAGCCGAAACCCGAAAAGCCAAAGCCCAAAAGGGCAGAAGCCTAAGAGGGTCGAAGCCCAAAAGCGCCGAAGCCCGAGAGTGTCGAAGCCTAAAAATGCAGAGACCCGAAAGTGCCATAGCCCAAAAATGTCGAAACCCGAAAAGGCCGAAACCTGAAAGGCCGAAGACCGAAATGCCAAAGCCTGAGAGTGCCGAAGCCTCAGAGTGTCGAAGCCCGAGAGGCCGAAGCTTGAGAATGTGGGAGCCTAAGAGTACCAAAGCTAAAGTTTTGACGAAGCCTAAGAATGCCAAAGGCTGAGAGTGCCGAAACTTGAAAGTGTGGAAGCCCAAGAGTGTCAAAACCTCAGAGTGTCAAAGCCCAAAAATGTCGAAGCCCGAAAGGTCGAGGCTTGAGAGTGTCGAAGCCCGAAAAGCTGAAACCCGAAAAGCCGAAGCCCGAAAGGGCCGAAGCCTAAGAGGGTCGAAGCCCAAGAGTGCCGAAGTTTGAGAGTATCGAAGCCTAAAAATGTCGAAGCCCGAAAGTGCCATAGCCCAAAAATGTCGAAGCCCGAAAATGCCAAAGCCTGAAAGGCCGAAGACCGAGCCTGAGAGTGCCGAAGCCTCAGAGTGTCGAAGCTCGAGAGGCCGAAGCCTCAGAGTGTCGAAGCTCGAGAGGCCGAAGCTTGAGAATGCCGAAGCCTGAAAGTGCCGAAGCCCGAGAGAGCTCAAGAGTGTCGAAGAAGCCCCAGATGCTGATGAGAGAGACGAAGATGGAGACGTTGGAGTAGCCCATGGAGAGACCCATCTGGCCCATGTTGTTCATTACAACCATCCCCGTTCCCACGCCCCAGATAAACGAGACGAACAATGCCCAAAACTCCAATTTCCTCATAGCTTCCCATATGGTATGATCATCTCTGATCTTCGTCCTCTTCTGAATCCACTTTCCTTATCGCCGCTCACTGTCGGTTCCGTCGGTAAGTATATTTTTTTTTCCATGCTGCTGCTGGTGAGGAGCGGCACTTGAATCTGACTCTGAGCCATCTCCAGGTCTGAATTAACCGCTCGCAGTGAGGATGATCGGGCCTTGAAATAGAGGAACGCCGACACGATAGCCGGAGCGACGAGAAGAACGATGAGATCAGTGGAGAAGATCTGAGAGATTCTGCGCACCATCCGCAGTGATGGTGGGCTTCGTCTGGAACTCGTCGAATCGGAGGAAAAAGGCGATGGAGAGCTGCGATAGCAGGATTGAAATTGACGACAAAGATGATTCGGCACCTGAGTTCCAGACGATGTCTCACGGATGAAGACCATAGCGATGACGCAGATAACAACATGTACGACGACTAGCATGAGGATGAAAGAGGTCGGGTCATCGGTAAAAAGAGCAGAGCAGAGATCGGTGAAGATGGTGGTGCTGAGTCCCACGTGGCCCTTGAGTATCCTTGAGACCATACCACTATTACGGTGGAAATTGCGCATGCACGTTACCAGAACCGCCGTGTTCATCCAAGTTGTGTTCTTGCCGCCCGTACAGAGGAACACACACATCTGTAACTCCGAGACGAACCGGTAGAAGGCGAAACGAAGGCGGAGAAATAGTTCCTCCTTTGTCGCGGTAGAAGGAGAATTGAAGGAGGAGAAATGGTTTCTCCCTTCCCGCAAGAAGGCCGGCAGGAACGGAGTTTTGATGGTCCTTCAACGATTACCGGTAGTTAGGGCAAAATTTTTTTTAGCTCTGATACCATGTCAAAGTTTTGAGAAAAATAGACTGAATTCTGAATAAGCTCGATTGTCTTTTCCCTTTGCTTTTATTTCATTAAATAACAATCTTACAATCTATTTTAGGTACAAAATAAAGTGTATAAAATCTATTTTAGGGTAACTTAATAATAAATATTCTTAATCTAAATATTCAGCTAAAAAGGAAATATATCGGAATAAAGATATTGAAAAAAAGAAGCTTCTAATCATAGAAAACTCCTAATTTAACTGCCTGATTTCCGTCCTTTCTGATTGAGAAAAACATGATTCAGTTCAGGCGGCAGCAAATCAGAATGAAGGCTAGAATGGCAGTATAGATGGTCGGAAGGTAGTTCTGGGCGTTAGCGGTGAAGGAAGTAGGCAGGAAGGTTGGTGAAGGGTGGACGCTGGTTGTGTTGGGCAGCGGGATGCCCTGGGAAGGGAGGGAGGTGGCTAGATTTGGTAGAATTGCAAGAAACAGTAGAAAAAAAAATTGCTATTCCTGCGGCTGCAGCAGGGAAGGAATGACAGGTTTCGATGTGAGAATTTTGTGGAAGTTAGGGGAATCGCCCAAATCTTCGGATACAACCCTGGAAGGGAGAAACGGATGTCGGCGGCTGTTTTAAATAAAATGCACTTAAAAACTAAGCGGTACTAGCGACGGAGCAACAAGAGACGATACTTGAAAGCTTGGCTAGGGAGAGAGGAGCTCTTGCTAGCGAGATTGCGGCTTCGATTCATATTTGAATTGTCTAATATATGAAAAAAAATACTAAGTGTGAGAAGCACACTCATCAGTGCAATTGAGGTGAGACGCACCTCAACCAATGTGATGCTTTATACCTTCCCTAAGCTAATCGAGGCATACGCCTCAAAGCGTTTTTGTTTAGAATTACGTTGTGGCAAGCCTCAAAGTGCACCTCAGTTTTTTGCAAATTTAACAGCGATCATAATATCTCTGTTGTAAACACTATTTTCGAACATGTCACCAAAGATCTGGAATGACCATAGTATGTCTTTGGAATTGAGTTTATCTTTAGTGAAGAGAATTATCTTTTTCCTAAAAAAAGTTATTAGCCTCCTTAAAAAGCAAGGTTCTTTGGCTATAAGCTTATTGATATATTCATGGAGATCCGAATTATAATTGATGATTATGAACCTCTATGATGATCCATCTTAATATCACAGGTTTTTTGGTAAGTTAAATTATCCAATCTAATTATTAAAACTCTATTAGAGGTACACTAGCACGTCTNCAATCAAAGAAAATAAATATATAGTATTAACCTTCACATAAAGGAAATTAGATAATAAACAAACTAGGCACCAAATCAAGTAGCAGACAGCTTCTTCTACGATTGAGCGGACAGAAATAGTAGGGAATAAATGCAGAGAAAATCGTGAGCCATAGTCCAGGCATGTTTCCATATTTGAATGGCTTTGATTGTTGCCTTCCCCATTTAAATTTCCTGAATCGGTCTCTGGATTGCACATCCATATGATTGTTGTCCACCATCATAGATTCTTCACTTTGGACTCCACAAAATAAGCAACCATAATTTCTTCTAGGTGTGCGCTCGGCAGCTATTCACAATGATTTATGGGATCAGAATTTTCACATTAAGACCAACAATGGAACCTTACAATTACTGTAAAATGTGATGCTCACTAAAGGTTTAAAAAAACCAATGAAAACTAAGTACAAAGTCTAGCTCACAAAAATGCAAAATCATACAAGTAAAGACCGATGCAATGTCACAAGATTGCATTTTCTATAGAATATATCCAAAACATTTGGCATTTGTGCAACATCAGAGGTTGAGAATCTGTAGTCGATTGTCAAAGAGCATAGAAAATAATACGGAGCAATAAATAAATTAATAAATAAAATTTAAAATAATATATCACTGACCTTTCATCATCGAAAAATTTGCAGATATTACAGTAGTACTTTGCCATAGAAAACTCATTGCATGAAGGTGTTTTACATGTTGGCCCAATCGGTTGGACAATTAGACAGCGCATGCACATCATTTCAGTAGTTGCTTTTCTGCAGAAACCAAAGGGGAATGAAATCAAGGCATATAGTCTCAATATTGTCTCACAATGTTGGGAAAGAACAAATTGAAGAAAACATTTGTTACACTAGAGCAATCCCCAAAATCATGTAAGAACATATGCCAAACAGTAAAATATAAAAACCATAATGTCAATGAACAAGTAATCGAAGCAAAACTGTTGTTACTGAAGAAGTAAATCTCAAGGCTCACATGACAAAATGTATCACGAATATTAGAGAGATAAAACAACTCAGCACAGAAAAAATGTTCGCTGCTTTATTTTACAGTAAAACTTCAAGCAATTAAATAGTGGTATAGATGTACAATAATGCAAAAACGTTTTATAATTTATTTAAAATATATTATTGACATTATATAAAAGATTTCTTTTACTTTCCTTTTGCCTTAAATGAAATTTATAATCACAATTTAAGAACTCTTGAAATTGCAATGTCAACTAAAACTGCCCCGACTCTTATGATATCAATATCTCTCACTGATTAATCCAATCTTCAATCAAAAGAGGGAATGTTAAAAAATGACGCATCTACAAATGAAGGAACCAAGCATCTAAGATAATTGGGCCTTTGTAATTCAGCATACAATTAAAGTATTCATTGATGATTTAAAAGGAAAGTCATGGTCATTTAAAAGTGACCACGTGATGGGAATAAAAATTGCTGTCCGGTGAGAATTTTTCATTTTTTATGTTTATAAAAACACATTTAATTCAAAATAGGGCAAGAAAAAGCTCTCTAATTATAGAGTTATTTCATGTAAGCATATGCTACTAGTGTGCAAGCACCATTATGCAGCTAATGCTTGCAAAAGATAACTAATAGGAACAATTTGTGTTGTTAGTAAGGCTTACATAAGATTATAATATTTGCAAATAGTGGCATAAACTTTTAGATTAGCAGACAGCAAAGGTAATAGCTTATATATCCCGCGTTGAGAAAAGAATATTTGTGTACAATAGACTTATAAGAGGGCTTATAAATCTATGAGGACACAACAAGGAAAAAAAATTAATGAGAAATATAAACTTAATTATGAGAATATGTTTTGAAAATAATCTCATAATTATTAAGAATTCTACTAATAGATTAGCACATACTAAATACATTAACATTTCCCATCAAGGTGGAGAATATATATTTACGAGCTCCAACATATTTAATGAGTCGTAGATCCATGATAACAATATTTATCATTTTTTATGAACAGGATAAATGAAAAAAAAAAATCTTAAAAAGCAAGTCTTGCGTACAATGACAACTTATTTCAATATGTGTAGTTCATTCATGAAAAATAAGATTGTTGGCTAATTTTATGTTGAGTAACATAGAAATCAAAATCTTCTATTAGAGTTTTAATACATCATTCTGCATTTAAAAAGAGTTGTAGCT